>NDXB01018753.1:0-10873 GCA_002631895.1 Agapornis roseicollis | reverse complement strand
TTATATTTCCCCCTTTTTTTTTTTTTTTTTTTTTTTTTTTTTTAATGACTATATTCACCATGGAAGAGCTGAAATGACCTACCTGCACTGACTCTACTCTGGTTCCAGATGCTTAAGATGTTCAGGTCTGCAACTGCAAAGGGATGCTAACATCCCCTTGAGAAGTAACTACATTCTGAAACCGGTGGAATAGTGAACACCTCACTTACCATGGGATCTGCTCTAGATTATTATAAGTCAAACCCACTTAGGAAAGACATCTTTTTAATATGATTAATTTATGACTGGCAAAGATAAACTGGCTTGCTGTAGCTTCCATACAGATATTATAGCTAGGCTCACTTAACATCCATAAACAACAACTTTATTTTCTGCGCAAGTATCAAAGTCTGTCACTCCTAATAGTCAAACCTCTTAGGCTCTATGATCATTGTACCTTCACTAGTTTCCCTTTTGGGAAATGGAAATGCATAAGTAAATTGCTCATAAAGTTCATAGTGGTTTTATACTGACAAAGTACATAATGCTTACCAGTATAACTCAAATAGTGGGCACCAGTAATCACAAACACAAATGTTAAGTTTTGTGCCTGATCCTGCAAAAAGTTCATAATTGTTCAAAGTGTATGTGTGGAATTGGTTGTCACCCTACAGGATGGGCCCCCAGAGCATAATCCAGTTTCTGTATCACTCAATCCCATGCCACTGAGACCAGCAGGTGTTTGATAATATTATTTTAAAAATGTTACTGGCAAAATCCCTGTTAATTTTTGGCCTTAAAAAAAATTATAGAATTATTAGATTGAATGGAGGGCTGGTAGGTCATCCAGCCCAGCCTCCTTATCAAAACAGGGTCAACGCTGCATTCAGAACAAGGTGGTAGAGATTTGCTCAGTTCTGTTAATAAAACCTCTGAGGACAGAGGCTCCACAAATTCTTCAGACAACTTCTTCTATTGCTTGGCTATCCTCACAGTAAAAAAATATCTTCTTCCCATCCACCTAACACATTCCCTGGTTTTATGACTGTTGCCTTTCATTTATCATGTACTTCAGTAAAAAGCCTGGCTTTGATGCTCTTCACACAGGTACTGCAGAGCATCTGCTGGGTCTCTCCAAAGCTGTCTCTTCTCCAGGCTAAGTCCAATTCTGTCCTCACATGGCAAGTGCTCCTGATCCAGCCTTTTGACCACAGTGGAGACCCTCCACTGTCTACCAACAAGCAAAGTAAAAAGAGTTTTGCTCATTAAGGGCACAACCCAAAGCTCCCAGAAATCAATAAATAAAGACCTCTACTGACACTAACCATGAGACTTAGATAAAGTTCTGAGACTGTTACGTGATCCAGAAATGTCTTCCTGCCCTTCTCAATTTTCAAAGATTTCTGTTTACTTCTGATTCATATTTTTGTTCTACTTGTGTAGGTGAGTTGGACAGCACCATATGTACAGAAATTATATTCAGTGAACGTACACCTAACTCTTCCTCTGACATCACCAAGACAACTGGCAACACAACTTTCATTGCTTTGCCATAAAGTATAATTTCTGCTCACTGCAAACAGCAAAATAATGCTTATTTTAAGTGTGAAATTCAGGGTCACAAAGTTGATGTGAGCATGAATCTTAGATCTTTTCTTCCATACTCCCACCAAGTCACACCATCTTTCAGACTTTCGCAGTTTGTATTTCAGCAACCATGACAATTAGTTATTTTGTACTCCAGCAAACCTCTGAATCACTTTTATTTGAAGAAAACAGACACAGAGCATGCTTGGCTTCAGACTGGAGAGATAGTTCTGCCTTGAGTTTTACTATTAAGTATACAGCAGCTGGTTACATCTAAGTAATTACAACGGGACTTTCCTACAGAGGGAAATTCAGATATATTAAGCCCAGGGTCACAGAAGGCAATAAGAGCCTGCCTTCCCTCCAGATAATGGAAATAGTCCCAGCCTCTTCAATATAAGCACGTGTGGGACTTAAAATAGCTTAATGATTAAGGACATATGGGGAAATTGTGTATTTTGGGAGATTTTCCCCTATTAAAAAGTTTCACTCATAATGCAAATTTCAGCAGACTAAAGCTGAATTAACATTTAGAATTCTGATCAGAAAAATTTAACTTTCAAAGTGCCTGCTTTTCTGTAAATCAAAGAAACTTAGTCGTTAGATGAAATGCTGGAATTCTTAACATTATAACTTAGAAGCGCTGAACTACAATTAAACAATAACTACTTCAATTGTCAAATTATGTCTTAAGAAAAGGAGAGACGATGTCAGTGCAACCCTAGCCTTTCTCCCCCTCCTTAAGCCACTGCTCTGCTGATCCTTCTCTTCTGAATTCTTTTGTCTTTATTCTATAGCAGTCTACTGCTCAAGGTGCAGAATGTGCTCCATACTGATTTTTCTCATCATTTACTACTGCTCTTGCTGGGCACAACAATAATTGTTTTTTATGTTGTTTCTATCTAGGATAGCTTCTGATAAAAGCATGAATTGGGTGCACTGATACACCTCCACCCCCTTTTTTTTTAAGATGATCATCACAGTAATTCTCAATGGTCTGTCTCATAGCAGTTGCCACCTCAGATCTTCTATTCTGCAGAGGAAGCTGTGGTGATTCTGCAGGCTTTTATTCACTTTGATTTATGATGTGCTCTCTGGTCCTGTGAAATAATTTCAACTAATCTTCAGAAGGAGTTATTGTAATGTGCTTGCTGCCTCAAAGATGTTGGAATCTGGTGATGGTACCAGTACTTTGGCCTTTCTAATAATTCATGCTGATCGATGGGGAGCTGTTGCTTGAATTACTCAGAACCCAGTTGGACATTTCATTCACTGGAGGGTGTTTAAAAGTTTATGTCTTCTCTATGTAGGTAGCTTTTTTCTTTCATGTAAATTTCATTTAATGATCAGCATCTTCTGTTGAATATTTGGAAGAATTAAATGTATTTTTAAAACTAAGCATTAAATAAGAAAAGGCTCAACACAGGAATGACTTTTCTTCCACATCCATCAAGATGGTCACTGCAGGGATACTAAGTCACAAGACCATACTATCAATTTTCCAATACTTTTTAGAGTTTAAGGGAGAAAAAGATGTGTGAGGAAAACAAAATGGCCATAGACTCGAAACTGGCCATCCTACTGTCA
Organism: Agapornis roseicollis; assembly: GCA_002631895.1. Lineage (NCBI taxonomy): Eukaryota > Metazoa > Chordata > Aves > Psittaciformes > Psittacidae > Agapornis > Agapornis roseicollis. The sequence continues at coordinate 7,720 of NDXB01018753.1, read as the reverse complement.
AGAGTCCAATATTCTCTCACCAGGTTCTTTTAGATATTCCATGCACAGAGGTTTTATTGTAGAATATCAAATTTATTTGTTTCATGATACATGATTTTACTCAGGATTTTCAATCTAGCAGAGGAGTACAAAATGTACTGAAAATACAATACAAATGTAATATTGATGAGATCCCCATTACTTTCTTTATGATATGCCCACTGCTACAGTGTTAGGCATCCCTAGTCACTGGAAAGCTAGCTCAAATCCATTGCTCTCTCCCAAATTATTTTGCTAGTTGTTGGGTATTTACACTGTGTTGGGCTGAGACATGCAGGTATTGATTCCCTTCATGCTGGTCTAGCTACCTCAAGGAGACATTCACACCCTTTTAATGAACTCAGGTATAAGCATCCACACCACCACTTCATCCACTCAACTTTTGATAGCTGTTTATCTAAAACAAAGGCCACCCTCAGTCCCCTTGGTGTTGAGACAAAATCAGCTTTCCTCACAACAGCTGTGGTCAGTCATATCCTGCATTATTCCCGGAGCTTCCTGGGCACACTGCCCTCACCCAGCTCCTCTGAGCCTTGTTCCATTACCGGAGTTTATTGGTCAGTCACAGCTGACTTCAGGGGAAATGAATGAAGTAGCAGTACGTGTAACTATGCTCAGGTGTTCAATCAACCCTAAAAATGACCTGCTTCCAAACAGGGCAGTAGGAATCCTCTAATCAAAGATAATGGAAAGGAACAACCTATGCCCATGTAGCTGCTTGCTCCCTGATCAAAATTCAATCTGTTGTAATTTCATTCAGTTACCAAATGCCCCTACTGTTCTGCTCCCTCAGTTTATGCAGCGATGAACCCTGCTGCTATGTATGCATTTCCTAGACATTGAAACCCTGTATAATTTTGGGGGGAAACATGATTCTGCACCCTGGGCCACACATCCTGAAAGCACAGCCCCAGCTTTCCCAAGGTGACTGCTGTTTTGATGTATTTCCTTGTTTTCCCGAGGAATGTCAAACCAAAGAATGCTGTCACCACAGATGCTCCTAAAATGACAAGACTGGAACAAATCTTTGAAAAACAAATGCCTGCCACAACCTCTGAGTTTATCTCTCACTACAACAGATTATTGTAAGCATTCAGTCTTGCTCCACAATTTAAAATTACACCATCTCTTTCATGTTTTTGCTCTCCCCATAAAACTACATCAAAGGGCAGTAGGGCAGTCACTTGCTCAGAAAATCAACCTCTTGGTTTGTGCATTGCTTTTGCAGCAATTTTTGCCTTCTCACCTGCTGTGTAGCAATCTGTCACCACACGACAGTAGTGCCACCTGCTGCCGTGGCCCTAAAGCCCTGTCCTCTGTGACAGGTATATAGATTGTCCATCCCGGATTTACTTCAGAAGGGCACAGGCAATACCGTAGCATCCAAGAATCAATCTGTCTCTACTGAACTGTCTACCAGTAAATCTCCTTGGCTTTTCTTTCCTCAGTAAAGATCACACAGCACACTTAAATTACTTGCTACTGGACATAGAAAAAAAAAAAGGCTACAACACACAGCAAGTGGTAGGCTATCGCTGTGTAATCACACTGAACTCACACCAGCAATGGCTGTGACAGGTTCAGAGAGCACTCACATGGAATGCCAGATAAGCTTCTCCTTTCTACCTTTTGTTTAAAGTGCAGGCTCAAAGTCTTTGAATCTCATATCTGTTACTTTCATCCATCTGCATCCTATTATTTTCTATTATTATTCCCATCAGAATGTCTTCTGTTTTGGCAACCTTAATATAATATTTGATAATGTGTTGGGTTTTTAGTTGTTTTGTTTTTCCCCTCAAGACTGATGAGCAGTTTTGTCTCAGACACTTTGGGGAGCATGAGTAAGAAAGCCAATTTTTTTTTTTTCCTAACTCAAAACATATATTAATATATATTTTTGATTGTGCATTCTAACAGTTTCTTCTAGCACTTATTTCCACAGGCATGTTGTTTATGTCCAGTTCACCAGGCACAGAACTCAAGCATTTCTATCTCCTGAGCTGTAGAGAGTGATAACTGAATAATGTCAAATAATGCTAAGATCAGCATTATTTGACATGCTAACAAGGGGGAAGAAATGGAGCCCCACATACCACCTAGCCAAACAGCACTCCAACTCTGTATGGCTGCAAATGGTATGTGCCTAGGAAAATTCTAGTGAGCAAGATCTGAAGAAGTATGTGTACTGTCAGTAACTACGATGTCATGAGGACATAAACTCTCAATTTCTGAGGCTAGTATCTGCAGGGCTCTACCCTAGAGATATGCTAAGTGACAAGTGAAGCCCAGGCTACAGAAACAATTTCCATGCTGACAAAGGAGGATAAGATGGTGCATACATCTTAAGGATGAGTCTGCAATTAATTTTAGATATGACAACATATATTAACCTATAAATATTAGCATGGTCTCATTGTCTTCTCTATGGCCAGTATTTATCTCCATGTCTACAAAAGATTATTTTTTTCCTCATTATTTTCCTGATTGTTTTAATGAGTAAAAAAGCACTATTCATTTTGTGTTCAGTAGTAAAAGTAGGCCCTTTTATGTAAACAATAAGTAAAAGGCAGGAGAATATTTCTCTACTAGTGAGTACTTTCTTCCTTCTGTAATGGCATGTTGCCTTGTTAGTACTTTTTCAAGGAACTTCTTTAAAGATCTTAAATTTCTGATCATACATTCTTTTCCTCACTTAGCCACTCACAATTTGTTGCCCTTACCTCGGCTTGGAGGGGTCTAAAGTAATGATCAAATATATTAAGAAATTATGTTTTCATTCTAACCCAAAATACTGACTTCTTGCTTGGTGCTTTTTAATTCCTTTGCTAAAATTGCAAGCCAGAGAAGCCTTCATTAGAGGCCATATACAAAATCTGTTTGTGTATGTCATTACTACAGAAGGCATAACATATAAAAGGCTTTGAAGTGTATGCAAAGCAAGCAAACAAATTAATTAGTGTAACAATTCTAAGTCCTTATTCTAGGAGGTATTAAAGACATAAAATACCCAATTTATATTTATAAAACATATCCCATTTTTCCTTGAAATGTACATGTCAACAGTGTCATTTTAATCGTGTATTGACTGAGACAAGGAGTCATTATAAAAGATAATCTTTATACTTGGTGCATCTGGAAAAGCAGATAGAACCCTGAAAGGGAACTAATGAGGTTAACCAGGGGACAATATAAAGTGACTTTCAACTTCAGTTACTTTCTTCTGTATATGTATGGGCCTGTGATTCTATTCAAATGAATACACCCGTTCTGTTTATTATTCACAGATTTCTTGAAAATGAAATAAAGTATCACTGAGAATGAACTGACTGTAATTTAATGAGTTACAAAGCAACTAGGAAAGAGTGCTGCCTTCTGCATGGAATATCAGAAAGCTACCTGACATTCTTCAGTAACATCATTTATTTATAAAAACACTGTGTTACACAGAGATTATGTATTATATATGTATTTAAAAATCACTATATATTAAATTCATCATTTACTCATTAGTGCTTTCAAATTAGAAATACCATGAGAAATAGATATTGAAGACTGTCAGGGAAATCATGGATTAACTTTGAAAGATAAAATACAATTTTCAGAAAAAGGCTGGAAGAGAGGAACAAAAATGTGATTACATTTTAATACAAACAAGTTATTTAGCATTAGTTTATTTCTTTTTCAGGCCTAACTCATACTAGGGGTGACTCCCTCAAACATCGTCTGTCTTCCCAGGACTTACTGCAAGTTTAGGCTCTGTTTCATAAATTCAACTTTCTGCTTCCTGTTCCCCATGAAGTAAAGACAACTTAATGTTTTGGTTTTCAACAGAATCATATATGAAGTGTTACGGGTGTAAAACACCTTAGTTAAAGGCTGCTTTCTCCTTTAGCTGACACAAGGAACCATTTTTCCTGCTCCAAATTTTAACCCTGTTATGGATGCGCAGTTGCTTGGAGGAGCCCTACAGGGAATCAGTGAGTATCATGACTAATCCTAACACTTTTGTTGTTGTTGGGGAGATGGGGGTGTTAGAAAGTTCACAGAATGTAAAAAGCATTAGGCAAAACAAAAGTTCATAAAAAATGTCACCAAATATCTTTTGATTCTTCAAGGTCACAATAAGACACTGGTGAAGTCCAAACAAATAACATATTTGCATTTACAGAAATAAAGAGGTGATGAAGATTAATCTAAAATCTGTACCAACACTTACAGTAAAGAATGCTTTGCTTGAGAAAATAAGAAAAAGAAAACAGAATTCTGTGTTACATCACTACAGTGAAGGCCAAAATAGGAAAGGCTTGTAACTGTAACTTCAAGAATTAATTATTACCAGGAACTATTAAGTCTTTTAATCAGTCATCAAGAAATAAAAATAAATGGATTAGAAAGTTACAGTATTATATTTCACTCAAGAGTAATTTTTGCTTTCAGTCTATATACCAAGAAAAAAAATAGTTCATCAAAGTATTGTTCTCTTTTTAGATCTTTGTGTTTTCCTGTTGAACATTGTTGGTATTGCTGAGGGTCAGAATATTGATTTCTTTTTTTTTACTATCTGAAACATTTTCCTCACATTAAAATTGGTTTCTGTATCAGAATTTTTATATCCCTTGGGCTTTGCACAAGGTTGTACAGCACCAAATCTTGCACTCTGTTTTCAGTTTCTTTAATGAAAATGTAAGGACTTAGACTTAAAGTCAAATGAAGCACAATCAGAATTATTGATCAAGGGGTACCTGAAGTATCTTTCTGATTAAGTTGGCTACAGATGAAAAGTTTTAAACATTTTGCTAAACTTCAAACGGTACTTTTAATGCCATGCCGCTTACATGACAATGCAGAAATGACTGTCTTCATTTAATACTGTAAATACATGTGTGTTAACCTCACTTTTCATTTACCTAACAAAGTCCATGGAACAAAGCTATAATTTAAAGGATCCCTGGCAAAATAAAAAGTTCAGCTTCAGAGAGGTTTAAGCCACAATAGCCTTTACAGGAACTGACAACCTGACCCTGAATCTTGCACAACATTCATTCTTGTGAGAATGTTCAGTCACATACTGTCCCGCTGATACCACTGATACTACACAAAAGAATAAAGTTATTTAGGCTTTTAAACCTTTCCTGAATTATTCTTGTCTTTTACTGTAGAGATGATATAAACTGTACAGATTCCTGGTGATCATTCTTCTCTAAAAATGTAGTAAGAAATCCTTTGTATGGTTGCAGCAATACTTCCATTTTGTGAGTCTGATGGAAATGAATCAGACTGATGTTAAATCAAGTCTTACTAAAAAGCTGACGTAATTGTGGCTAGACAATCCAGAAGAAAGAGAACTCAACCTGCTGCATAATGAGCAAGTAGAGACTTCCTCCGCCAGCTTAAAAGATACATATATATTCAATGCCCAATTACATATGTGTCAAAATGAAGCCTGTCAGTTATAGATCATATAATAAAATCTGCCTAAAGAAGCTGTAATAAGAACAGAATGTGTATCTGTAACACATACAGATATGCCTATATAACAATGACTGGTAGAAACTTGAGAGTCTACTCTACTCCATTCAGATGCTAGCTGATCCCCATGCTTTCCAGCCTAACTCATCTCTGCTGCAAATATGATAAAGTCAATTGATTTATACCTGGAGATACATTTATGCTGGATTGCATTAAAATACTCAGGCATCTGAAATTTTCAAGAGCCAGCTTTTGGGATGAAAGAAAATTTTTAAGTTATACAAAGGTTTTCAGAGTATGTTCTTTTTCATAAGCAGTAAATACTAATTCATTATAGAAGCTTAGCGGTATTCTCTAGCCATCAAGCAAAAGATCATAGGTAACCGTCAATAATATGCCCTTGAAAATGGCTGAAAATATTGTATTTTTTACAAACTTCATAACTTATACAGTTCCTTTGAAAATATGTATCTTTCAGTTTTTCAAATGGTCTGACGGTAATTTTTCACCCCATAAGATATCCATAATCCTGAAATGACAATTTATTCAATATCAATAAGGCATACGAGTATGACTTCCCAGGCTCAGCCACAAACTCTGCTAATGTGCCTTGTTCTCAATAGATGAAAGCCTCTATCTGTTTTATTGATGCTTTCAAATCCATTGAGCTTCAGAGAGATGGTGATGCATCTGATAATAACAGGCTACTTCACTTTTTGCTAGTATTACACCAGCAAATGAAAGGTATATAAGCACTGTAAATACAGAATCATAGAATAGTTAGGGTTGGAAGGAACCTTAAGATCATCCAGTTCCAACCCCCATGTCACAGGCAGGGCCACTTCACACTAAACCATGCCACCCAAGGCTTCAACCAACCTGGCCTTGAACACTGCCAGGGGTGGAGCATTCACAACCACCCTGGGCAACCCATTCCAGTGCTTCACCACCCTAACATGAAAGAATTTCTTCCTTATATCCTTCTATCACTGATGTTAGTAAATACCAGCAGTATATTAATCCATTTATCTGTTTTTTCAAGAAATAACCTTAATTTTCTTGAACAAAACATGAATAATCACAAATGTAAGTATGTAACAATACCTTGTTAATTTAGAGTCTGTTTCATGTTTCCATTACAGGTTGTGAAAAAGATGTGTTGATTGATATCCTCACGCAGCGCTGCAATTCACAGCGGCTTATGATTGCTGAGGCATACAGAGACATGTATGGCAGGGTATGACACAGCACTTTGTACTTTCGCTACTTCTGTCTCTCCTGTATCCAATGCAGTTGCTCAGCCCTTCTCTCAGGTCAATCACTGGAACCAAAAGCCTGTCAGGCAGCTGGCTGGCATCAACAGACTGGCACACAACTTTTCTCATGTAACTACTGATACCTCTGAAAGTTTCATATTGTCATTTATATAACAGCAGAAGTACATCTGCCACTCACAAAGTTAAATAAAGGGGACATGAACAGTTCCTAGTTCACTCTCCTCCTTTATTGACCAAAGCAGAATTTCTGGACAGACCCACTTCTTTGTCTATGTGCTTCTGGGGGGTTCTGCATTACTTCTTAAGGTTTTTTTGAATACACAGTAAAGTACTATCGCATTTGGGTTGAAACACCAAAGAGAAACACCTTATCAGCAATTACAACTAGTTGTATCTGATGCACTGGTTAATATTCCCATCTCAAGCACCAACATTCTCAGACCTCATACCATGTAATTCTATTCATACTCTAAGCACAATACTCATCTGAGCTGCTTAACGTTACATTTATGAATCTCTGAAAGGTGTTTCAAAAAATTTAGAATCATAGAATAGTGACCCAAGGCTTCACCCAACCTGGCCTTGAACACTACCAGAGATTTACCATTTCTTCAGGCAGCCTGTTCCAGCACCTCACCACCCTCACAATATCTTCCTTATATCTAACTTACCCTGTTTCAGTTTAAACCCATTACCCCTTATCCTGTCACTAAAGTCCCTAATGAAGAGTCCCTCCCCAGCATCCCTATAGGCCCCCTTCAGATACTGGAAGGCTGCTAGGAGGTCTCCAAGCAGCCTTCTCTTCTCCAAGCTGAACAGTCCCAACTTTCTCAGCCTGTCTTCGTATGGGAGGTGCTCCAGTCCCCTGATTGTCCTCGTGGCCCTCCTCTGCATTTGTTCCAACAGCTCCATGTCCTTTTTATGTTGAGGACACC
>NDXB01018752.1:0-52100 GCA_002631895.1 Agapornis roseicollis | reverse complement strand
CTCATAGCAGCCTTCCAGTATCTGAAGTGGGCCTATAGGGGTGCTGGGGAGGGACTCTTCATTAGGGACTGTAGTGACAGGACAAGGGGTAATGGGTTCAAACTTAAACAGGAGAGGTTTAGATTGGATATAAGGAAGAAATTCTTTCCTGTGAGGGTGGTGAGGCACTGGAATGGGTTGCCCAGGGAGGTTGTGAGTGCTCCGTCCCTGGCAGTGTTCAAGGCCAGATTGGACGAAGCCTTGGGTGGCATGGCTTAATGTGTAGTTTCCCTGCTTATGGCAGGGGTGTTGGAACTAGATGACCTTAAGGTCCGTTCCAACCCTAATTATTCTGTGATTCTATGATTCTTTGTGTTTCTTCACAAGCATAAGGAGGCTTATGAGGACTAAAGATTTTGAAACTTACTGTATAGTAAGTTTCAGTTATAAGTTCAAGGATAACAGATGTCATTTTATTCTGTCTTTATGGGTAAAGAAGCATTTTGAACATTGAAAATCAATCAGAAAACACACAGTCCAAAAATAATATTTTTGAGAAAATGGAGCATTTAACAAAGCAAACTACAACTCTCTTTTGGCACACTGGGACCCTGCTGTGTAGTGTCCCACTGTGGCCATGGAAAAAAACAGTTTTAAATGTAAACAACTTTAGGAATATAAACAATGCAAACCTTGTGTCAATTTGTAATCAGCTTTTCATTCTGTTTTACATGGTAGAATTTTTTTCTCACAGTATTATCTTAAATTACAGAAAATTTACCTCCCATGGCTTCTTGGAAAAATGGCATTGTACATTGTTTATCATAGGGCAAATGGGGACTAAAAATGAGCGCTGGACTTGCATGTTTCATTAAGCCCTTCTTTGAAGTGCAACTCATGTGGTTTCAGCTTTCCTCTTTGGCCTTGATTTGTCATCTTGTGATTGTATTGTCTAGATTTCCTTTGTCCATAATCTTGGCTTCCTGTTGTTACTGATTGATTCAATTGTTTCATTTAGCATTTAGCTGTCTTCATGCTATTTATAAAACATTAATATAGTAAAAAGTGGTGCAGATAGTAGAGCTAGCTGGTGGTTTTAACTACCAGTGTGGTATGAGTGCCCATCATACAGAGCGTCGTAAAGCCTTTTTCTTTTATTAGCTTGATATAGTAAAATTGCATTATACATGTGTGAAGTGTGGCATTGTATTTTGCTGTTTGTTTGTCTTTGTTCATGTCACTAACTGTAGCAATACTTAAATATTAAAAGTAAAATAGGAGGAACTCCTTCAGTCTGTGCCCATTCAGTTTTCTCTGAATGGAAGGCTAGCCTCCCCAGGGAGTCCCAAACAGCTCTGTGCCTGCTCTGAGCACAGGAACAATCTTGCATAGTTTACTGTACACTAGCTTTTAATTCCTCCAGCTCATTGGGGATACACTTACAGCAGAGTCTATGGGAGTTGCACTATGCACCTTTCTGCTGATGGCTCAGAGACAATGAAGATCTTTATTTGTGCTATGGTCTTTTTCGTAGGTGTACTTCTATAATCACTTAAGAACAAATCCATCTGTTCAGTAGAACAGTAGATACGGGTTGGTTTTCTCTCTCCACCTTGTTTATCTACAGTTTGCAGCAAAGGGAACTGCAGAGTCCACTTATCCTTTGGGCCTGGATTACCTTAGTGGGCCAGAAGGAGATTGTTCTACATATCTGCCAAGGCTAGCAGGCCTGAACAGATAGGGGCTCTGGGTTTGCTCCTTGCAACACACAACCATTGAGCTTCACAATAAATCTCTTTGAGCCAGAAAGATAAAACAACGGGAGCATCTCACATTGTCTGTTGAAGACTGTAGAAAACCCATAGTGAAAAAGGTGGATTGATCAAAAGCTGCCCTGGAAATATTCAGTATAATGCACTGTCCATCTTTTGAAAAGCACATGTGTTCTATGCAATACTAAAGCAGTCATGGAGGGAAGTGGGAAGGGAGAATTAATCTGTATCTCAACTTATCAGCTCAGACTTCCTTTACAGTCAGCAGAGAGAAAAGAGGCACATTTACTAAGTCCTGTTTTAAGAGCCTGATTTTCTTTGATGCAAATCAAAACCTAAGAGAACTCATTTCTCTGTTGGCTGTACAGAAGCTTAGACAGCTCCCTCAGACAAAGGCATGTGTTTGGACGAATCCTATTCTGGAAGTACTTCAGACTTCGATAGACCGTGGATCAGCTATACTGCTGTTGGTTCGTTTCTGTGTTTGAGCATATTCATTTAATGGCTCTTTTCCACAAACACATAGCTGTTTTATAAATAAAAATTAAAATTTAGAAAATCTGTCTGGTGGTATTTGGTAATTTGGCATTGCAGTGTCATATGCAAAGCTTTTAATTATTGTGGCTGTGAAGCTATAATGATAAACCATCAAGATCCCAATCAGCTGAGAACCAATAAGCTTATCACACATGCACTTTTATTCTACAAAAACACGTTACATGTTGGGAATCTCTGCGAAAGGGCAAGACTGGTGCAGCAGTTTGACCTCCTTGAAATGAGGGAGTCTTACAAACAACGTGGTAAAGGTGTTTCTTTGCATTCCAATGGATTTTCTGCATTTTGTTCACTCTCATTCCTAAAATACACATATTTTCAGTGTGATGTACATACGTAATATATGCCGCTGCTTTGTGCTGTATAACATTGTAATTGTAAGCAGTATTTGCCTTCAAAGAAAAGAGGATGTGTGGTAATCAGCAGCTTGATCCTTGGAGAACCACCATGTGAATCTTTGAGGGACACAAACTAAACTAGAGGCTTCTTAGCAGTTCAGAAAGCCACAAAATGTAATGGGCCTTTTCCTGGGCCAGATTTCCAGTAGGCTGCTGAAAATCTGTTTAGACAGGTACTTGTGTGTGGTAACAGTTCTTAGGCACTGAAATATGTTCTTCTGCAAATAATGACCTGGGTCTTAGCCATGGACCTAATGAAAGTGCACAACTGAAGAGACAAATATGCAGTTCCGGTATCCCTTGTTAAATACGTGTGCATGAAACTGGAGCCCAGCATAAGATGAGGCATTCTCAGGCATTTTGTGTAACAATGTTTTTGTTTTGTCTGTGTGCTTCTTGCAGAAGTTAAAGCATTAAAGCCAGAGTCTACATGAATAAGCAGAGCATGGATCCGCAGTATTCATTTGTGTTTTGTTGGCCAGTTTAGTTATTGGATAAGGCTGGGCCCCCAGGACTCTTATCTAGCTGTGCAGCAAAGCCTGGTCCCATCATGCTCTTACCCTTTCTTTTGGGAGTAGTTCTGATATATTGGATCTCTCCAGTATATACAAGCATGCTTGCACTCTCTTTCCTCAGCCCAAGTGGGCGGCTAGGCATTTAAATGGGATTAAGCTGCTGCATAAAAGGGAAAAAATTGCATTTGAAGTTGTTTACTATTACAGTGATGTTATGATACCACTTTATGTACCATGTATGTACTATTATGATAGTTTGCAGAGTCAAAACCATTTTCTCCCAGTCTTCTCTCAGTTTACTTCTCTGTTAGCATAGACACAGACCACAGTTGTCCTTGACCTGAAAGTTCAGTGTCCTTTTTAATACTACCTTTTTTCTCTGCCCTCCACATCTTCTTCCTCTGTCCATGTTGTTGCTGAATCTTGTCCTATTTTCTCTGTAGAATTTCCCTTTTACAATCTCCGTTCCTGATTCAGCTTCATCACTCCCTCACATTCAGTGCCTTCACTCATGCTCCAAACTGTGAACAGAGGCATTAAAACTAATTTGTATTTGGCCTGATTCCGTAATGACCTCACGTTAATCCGTTTCCCTATAAATTCTCTGCCTGTAAACTGCCGCTGAGATAACTAACCTCATTACAGCATGTTTTTTCCTAACATAATAGCAACTGTAGTAGCAAGAGTATTCCAGTTTGTGAAGTACAAGCTGGTTGAACCCTTAGCTGATGCTTAATTTAATTAATGGGAGGATGCAAAATGTGCTAGCAGGCTAGTATTCTTTTAGAGAAAACATGGTAATTACTAAACCCTACAAGTGATTTGTAAATAGCAGGCTTGTATTTTTCCTGAACTGACTAATCCAATGCTTTTGAATGTGATTATCTCCTATTACAGCCTTTTGTCCAATCCTCATCACATTTCAAGGTAAAACCTGATATTTTTTCTTTACTATTCATATTAAAGATGATTCAGTTCTTTCAAATTGCCATGCAAATACTCCAGGGCTTTGTTACAGCATTTTCTACTTACTGTGCTGTGGTGTCATTTACACTGCTATGGTGAGCAGTGTTTTATTTGGATGGAGAAATGGTGAGGAAATGGTTGCAAATATGTTTTGTTTAAGCATTTTATCTTCCTAATGCAGCTGGAGGTTTTATTTCACACTCAAATGCAGTAGTAAAACATCAGGCACTTTTTTCCTATTCTGTGAAGCAGCTGAGTACAGCAATAAGAGAACTGGAGCTTATTTGGAAAGTATTTGTATTTCTTGAATAGTATCCTGAACAGATAGACCTTTTTGTCTGCCTTCTTTGTTATCTGAGCCTAATATCGTAATCTCTGTGCACTTCATAGCTTTTCCAGGGCTCTTATACTCCAGTAACCCCATGAAAACGGAAGATGGGCTTACCTGCATTTTGCAGAAAGAAAGCTGGGACACAGGGATGTGGGGCTAGCTTTACCCTGTCATGGAAGTGCATGAAGAATGGGTTGCCATCGGGTTAGGACTTCCCACTGAGGGCTGGCACACTGCAGCCAGGCAGCACAGTGAGCAGGCTGCAGTGGTGGGAGGCAGTGGCACTCCTGGGAGGGCTAGGCACCAGATCCAGACTTACTTGCAGTTGAATGAACAGCAAGTGTTCTTCTTTTTCCTTTTCTACAGCAGAAACAATCAGTCTGTGGCGGACCTTACAGCTCTTCTGAGATGTAAATGCCAAAGGCACACCTGTAAACCATGCTAAGTAAGATGTTAATGAAAATGTTCCTGCTCTTATTTATTGTAGCTTAGAGCAGTATAGCTGAGTTCTTTGTCCTTTAATGGTGTGACTCATTTTGAGATTGTTTCTGTTAAAGTTCACAAATGTATTTGAGTATTTGTAGAGTGCTGCTGTATGAGTAAGGCTGGCCAACTGTTTGTATTTTTTGTGACCAGATGGTTCTGCTTTTGTTCTGCTTGCTTTTTTTAACCCCTTGCTTCAGTAGAGGTTTTGATTTTGTTTTTAATAAGCTCTTTCTCCTCTCCAATCCACATAAACTACTGCAGTTTTCACCAGAATTAGCATAAAGGTTAGAATTACCCTGGCTAATAATGAGTCCAGAGTTGAAAGATCAAGAATTGGCATCTCCCTCCGCTTCATGTGTATCTGCACTTTGACTAGGAAGATGGTTCTCCTCATCTATCTTCAAAGTCACTGTGTTATGTATATTTGTCCTAGTCAGGAACTGAGTCTGTAAAGACTATAGTCATCAAATAAAGATTTCCAAGACCAAGATGTCTGAGTCTGAGCTGAAAGAGAATCTGTGTGCAGGCCACCCATTATCATGTATTACTGGAATAATTTCAGATTATTTTTCCGTCTGTTACTGCAGTATGAGATAATTTCACTTATTTTTTCTTTCCTTAATTGACACGGTGTCCCCATGAAATGACAAAAAAGCAAATATACTTATTTTTCAAATAAGGGAGGATGCAGAAATAATGCCTAATTTACCAGACCTGCAAAATCCTGGTAACTGGATTATTCCCAACACCTTAGAGTATTTGTAGGTGCCCAGATGCTTCAAGTATCCAAGTTCATTTGAAAAGTACTTAGTTTCAGTGGAAGTTCTGTTAAAATTTTCATGGCATGGATCTGCCAACATCTCTTTTTAATGCCATCAAAAGTCTACAGTAGTAGTCTATTTAAGTGGTTTACAAAATTTTGCAGTAAACATGAATTCACCTCATGCAACCGCAGAAGCCCCCATCTCAACAAGTTATCCTAGGCTTTCTTCATTGTTAGCAGAGAGAAATGTGCACTGTTAGGATGTGACTTCATCTGATCTCTTATTCATGAAGTGTCTGCTTCTGTCTGTTGACTGCAAAGTAAACTTAGCCAATTAGTTCAAAACATTGTCTCCTGCACTATAAATACTTGCATTTATTTAGCTGAATCCAATCCTAAGTGATTCATCAAAGACACTTTAGGAAGTCTGGTAGTACAAAATATTGAACCCAGGTTTCCCAGATGCTCAAACTTTAAACTCATAGACTTTGCTTATGTATCCATCAGATTGTATTCACTGCCTTTGCTTTCTGTGATTCATCTTCACATTTAGTTTGGTTGATTTCAGCTGAACCTCAACTGTAGAGGCATGCATTGCAGAGAGGAAACTTAAAATTTAAGATAAAAAATGAGAGCTGGTGAGAAGTGCTAAGGAGAGTGTGAAACAGGCTCTCTTTGGAAAAAGATGTGCTGAATTTAGCAGGGACCAGTAATGTTCTACTCCCCAGAAACTACACTGAGGTTTTTGGTTTCCACTAAGTATTCACCTGTTTAGTAGAATTCCATATGCAAGATAACACTTTCTATTCACATTTGTGAAAGCTGTGGCAAAGAAATTCCAGGCTCTCTGAAAATCATTGTGTATTATTTAACTATACATGAACTTTTGAGAAGGTAGGTAACCTTATACTTGAAAACCAAAGACAGACCTAGCACAATGTCCAGTAAATTCACAGTGAATTCCACAGGCTTCTCTAAGAGCTCAATAAGTCCAATTTGTTGTTGCTAAAGCAAATATTAATTTGATAGTAGAGAACCAAACCACCAGACCCATTTGTGGTATTGTTGCTCAGTTTGCATCTTTCCAGACCACAACAAAAGCCAGAACTTGGATTACAAACTATTTAAAATGGAAGATTTCCTTTTCAAAGTTTACTCCAGCTGCTGGAGACTGCTGGGAAGAGGCTAATGAAAATGCTCCTATACATTTTTTTTTAAAGTAGATACATGTCCTTAAAGAACTGAACACAGGCCAGCAATTCATTTCCTGAACTAAGCAGCATTTGAATAGCCTACTATGTCTTGACAAAAATTACTCTCCTGTGGGCTGAGCCAGATTAGAGCCTATGAAACAGAGGTAGAAACCTGGCCTCATCTTTATCAGATATATCCTGTCTGAACTTTTCCCTTACCAGAGTTTAGAATGTGCTTTCCTAATGGACCGTATTATTTTGGAATGTTGTTTTGTCTATGTTACTTGGAAGTTAAATAGTTGTGATTTGGGTTTATATTAAGCGGTAACTTGCCAATGGTAGGACTGGTAACAAAGTCTCTCTGTTGAGCATATGCTATAGACTAATTCTCTCAAACAACAATAAATTCTCTTTAAAGTTATCATTATTTCCTATTTCCTTGTGGACATTTTAATTCATTTCTTAATTGACCTTAGGCCCTAAAACATGCCCAACAGATCTGAAGACTGGAGAACTTGCACATCAGAACTGCACATATTTTATTGGAAAATTAAGCTTGCTCTTTACAGCCATACATGCATGGCAGTCTTGATCTCGTGCAACTGGGGAGATGGCCAGGCAAGGAATAAAAATAAGAGTCCTGTCTTACTGATTTTGCAAAGCAATAATTGTCGTACATTAACACATAATTTTTTCCCATAGGATATGGTTGCATAAAATTGTCTATTGGTAAAAGTAGCTGATTCTAGAATGACCTCTCTCCACATGCTTCAAACCATTTCAGGAAATCTTGGTGAGGAAGTTTTTTGTATGCAGTTGAAATATATTGGGCACAATTAAGGTGGTCTTTGGATTTGAGGATGTCCTCAGCTCTGCTCTTTGGAAATCTGTTGGGGAGGAGCCAGACAAGACTCCAGAAGGGATTGCTAAACCTCTCTGTTTTCTAAGAGGTATTCCTTACATCATTTTCTGCTGAGAGGCTGTGAAGCAGGCAAGATAAGAAGCTGTATGGCTGAAAAGAATTATGCTTCAGGAAAGCCTGCTTGACTTTTTGTAATCCATTCCCAGCTCTATACTTCTATGCTTCCCAGTCCTACTCAGACATGTGACAGTGAGTCAAGAAGCATTGTTGCAGTTGGAAGAGGTTTCTGTGGTTGCTCTCCAGCAGCCACTGAGCCTTAGCTCCTCTCTTTCTCCAAGGAAAATCTTGGATACATGAGGAATTCTTGGAAGTGATCTGAGATCCATGCAACAGGGAACAGCTGCTTTATGGAAGCATCAAACCAGGCGTGTCTATGCCATCCACAGTCACACAGTAAGAGCAGAGTCCGTTTTCTTCAGTGTCCCAACTGAAAGGAGATCAGAATAGCTCTTCCTTTCAAATACTGGGTTACCTGTGTGTCCAAAATTTCTGCTAACTTGGGGGCCATGGAGGGATTCCTTTAAGTGAATAATACAATATGGAATCAAGCCCTGAATACGTCTTTATTGTATTGCCACAAAGAAGCACTGTTGATTCCTCTTTCATCATGTATTTCAGTTCATTAACCTCCCTCCCCTAGTCCTTCCCCGTGCTCGATCATGTGCTTTCTTCAGGCTGCCAAGAACATCCATCTCACTTTTGTCACTGAATGATGTTTTTTGTGCAAACATAAATATTTAGAGAAGTTTAGAAAAGATTATGCTTCTTCAAGTCAAGCATTCCTGCTAATGCAGCATGGGTACAAGTCAGCAGGGAGCAAGAGCTCAGGCTGGAGCAAGAGCTCGGGCTGCTGTATACAGCTGTTGCAAGACCAAACTTTGAACATTCGTTTTTGACTCCACCAACTTCACTGATCAAAACCACTTTGGAAGTTGGCTCATGTTTTATTCCAGAATGAAACTCTTTCCATCAAAACAGCTTCTTCAGTGTGCAGGCTTTGTCTGTATTGTGAATCTCTTGCCTCAGTTTTATTGTTCTTACGCAAATTCCTAACGCTGCTCTTGCTGGACTAGTGAAAAACATCCATGTTAGAGAAGTCCCTAAGATGCAACTCAGAGCAAAAATAATTGTAAGATCTGCCTATGATGCTTATGCTCCAGTGGTTTGGGCTTCACTCTGATCATCAGTACCTGAGAAAAATTATGCCAGATTCCATATTAGTTTAATACTGGGAGACTTCTAAACCCATAAATGGTAGGGGAAGTTTTTTTTCTACTAAGACAAGGAAACAGAAGTCATTCCAGAATTCATGCAGGAAAATAAGTAATAAGAATATAGAAATACAGGCAAGGCAAACAGATGCATGCTTGCAAATGCATAGATTTATTTTAAGGGGCTGTGTCCATCTTCAGTCGCAAGTACTGATAGTTTGGCTTTTTTCTCCAGTGGGAAGTGGATTTGTCACAATAGTTAAAATATTGTCTGCCTCTTGGAGAGCTCACAAGTAACGCCATTTGTGATGATCAGTGAAAAAAGAGTTGGCATGCTTTTTTTAAGTGCTGCTTTGCTGCCCATTTTTAGTGAGGAGACCACAGGAAATCCACAGGAAATCTTACCTTCCTAGAAAAATATCCTGCTTCCTCCAGGGACCTGTGAAACAGGCAGCTCAACATGACTATGGGCATTTCTGAGCTAGGCAAATCAAAAGAGAAGTATCTTCCATAGGAAGTGCTCAAGCCTCATTGTTTGAGACACTGAGAACCACACTGGACAAAAAACAGCTGGTCTGATTGAGTATCCGTGATATTTGGGGCATGGGGGTTGGACTGGATGATCCCCAGAAACCCCTCCAACCAATCACAGAATCATCGAATAGTTAGGGTTGGAAAAGTCGTGTACTACAAGGTTTTTCAATTTTAAAATTTGTGCTTCTCTGCTAAACATTGCCAGGCTTTGTGTTTGGTCCCATTCCTTTTAAATATTTTTTCTGAGATTTTAATTAAAGATGCATGTAATTAAAGTGTTGTGTTTATTGCAAGTTATGAATTAATTATGCTGTTTCTCTGGGAATGCTAAAATTTTTTAAGCATTCTTCCAGCAAGCTGAATTGTTATCACTTTAATGCCTTCAATATATTCCCGTAACTGAGCACATCTCATGAACCTAAAGAGGTACAATTAAATGTAATAGTACAATGAGAAACATGCCTAAGGTCGTAGGCCTGTGACTGATGACTAATGTGAATGGACAAATTGAAGCTCACTCATGATTTAAACTTGCAAATGTAGCTGGTTGAAATACAGTCCAACTTAATTAAAAAGAGGTTTGCTGTTTGTAGTAGATCTCATCCACAGCTTCTCAGATCAAGGTGTCAGCTCAAAGGAGAAGTAAATCTGAGGCAGATATCTGGTGTACATAAAATTGGGTTAGCTGCTTTTTTTCAGAGCTTTGTCTCCCAGATGCATTTCAGAATTTGAATCCACATGCCGCTTTGCATGGTTGCAGCGGATGGTCCTTGCTGTGCTGTGCCTCTGTGCAAAAGACAGATGGGTAAATTAATGACCAGGTGCACTGAGTTGGGAAATATCATGCAGTTTTTTCATCATACGACAGTTGGCAGGGCATTGTCCACACACAGAGATTGGCCTGCAGAAGCCAGTCCCCAAACTCTTCCTGTGCTCACATGAGAGCAAACTCCCAAGCATATGAGCTTCGGTATAGAGGTGGTCCAGGAGCCTGAGCCTATGGGGAATAATTTTTAGCTTTAATGAATAGCCACTGAACAAGATGCTTACAGATACTTTACCTAAGTATCCAGTCCAGATACTTTATCTAAGCTATAGTGTGGCAAAGTGGGCTAAGCTCAAAATAATGCTCTAACCAGTGTGCAAGTCTCTTAGTTGCAGGCAGTTTACCTAAAAATGCATGTCACTCAGTATGAAAGCTCATCATTTCAGAACTTGGTTTCCTTAGGAAACAGCTAACAGTGTGTACAGAATCTGTATCAGTTTACCATTGTTTTTCTCACCTAGAAAAAAATGAAAACATTAATAATTTTAATATTAATTATTTTAGATATAAAATCTAGACTAAGAGATACTTTGTCTCCCACAGCAATTAAAGCCAGATAAACAAGAGGAGAGATCCTGGGAGTTGTATACTTTGAAAACCTTTAAATCTGGGAAAACAGGTTTCAACCATTTCCTTTCAGGCAAAACTTAAGCTGGAGGAATTGGGATCAGAAAAATGAGTTGCTGTGAGATGATGATTATTTTCCATGATTGTGGTAGCACGCACAAAGTACAGGAAGCTTTCCAAACCCAGAGGAGGATATAGTCCCTGTTTCAAAGCACGTGAGTGCAAAGAGGCAGCGTAGAGATGAGGAGGGATGGAGCTACAGTATAAAGAACAATTAGGGTAATGCTAACCACACATCAGATAAATTACAGTGGATAGAAAGTGATAGCGATTTTTCTGGAGGAGAAGGGAATGAAATTTATTCTTGTTTAGTAAATGAATGCGTTTTGGCCAAACATTTTTGTGAATGCATTTGTCAGTTTGGGATGTTATTTTTACTTTCTTCATTTTTAAGAATGGAAAAAAATGTTATATTTCCTGGTTTTATTGAGAGATTTTCTCGGGGGTAAAGGACAGTAGCAGGAAAAGTTCATGTGAAAATAATGTTTATGAGTTTCCAACGATTTCTGCTGGGTGCAGAAATATTTAAACCTGTCCCTAAATGAGTAATTCCTTTCAATCCGGGAGATGAAACAAAAAATTTTTGTACTCAAAATGTTTTACTTATAGAGAAGTTAGAACAAGTAGTTTTAATAGGAAAAAAAGAAAAAAGCTCAAAAGCTCAAATGTAAGTGTACAAAACACCACAGAAATAAAAAGGCGTGTAAGCATTCTCTTTTGTCATCACTGTGTCCTTGAAGAGCAGGTCCTTTCTTCCAGGTTTCTTTTCAGCTCAATGACTTTCTGGGTTGCTGTAAACTCTGTGTAGTCCCTCTGGGTCTTACATGACCTAGTCACTCTCTTTTTGGAGGAACAAGCCAAAATAAGGTAAACCAAACAACTAAAACAAGTGCCATATGTCACAATTTGTAAGATAAAAGTCCTACTTCAACTGGTGCATCTATTGACAGTGGAAATATTTTAACAAAAGAACCTGGAAAATCCAATGCATTTAAAGCTAATTCCTGCAAGCAAGAAAGTATCTGTCTGTCTGACTCCCACCACCATCCCATTTTTACATGTTTATTTATTAATCTTTATTAATAAATTGTTAATTTGTTTTCTATTTAGAGGGTTACTGATAGCTACTTTCCATTCTTTGAGGTAAATAGGGAGAAACGCTTCTAGCTTTTCCTTTATTGTCTGCTCATAGAAGAATTGCTGCTTAAGACTAAGGGGGCTGTTTAAGATGGATTCAAGTGATGCTTTGGGGGAGAATGAGAAAGTCTGTTAAAACAAGTGTGTTGGACCCTCTACAGTACAGATTTGAATACATGCCACTCTGCTAGCAGGGTCTGTAATGGACATATTTTTGTGTTTCAACTTGCATATTCTATACCTAGCTGTATCTTGAGGGTCAATAAACAGAAGCAGCAAGCCTGGATGTTATGATGTTACCTTCCCCAGCCTATAACAGCCACGTGGAAAATTTGGACAAGCATTTGTTTCTTTTTTTCAAAATTTCATTAATGATTGTAGCATCGTAGAAGATGAGATGTTAATAGACTGCATGTTTCCATAGGATAACAGCTCTGACTTGGGGATTTTGGGTTTTGTTGTTTCCTCTGCAGGAAGAAGGTATTGTGAAGGAAATAGACATCAGTCATCATGTGAAGGAAGGTTTTGAGAAAGCAGATCCTTCTCAGTTTGAACTGCTGAAAGTATTAGGACAAGGTTCATATGGAAAGGTAATTTTTAATGCTATCTAATAACCTAGAGCAATATTGAAAATGTCATGTCCTTTCTCTGAGTTCATTTGCACCAGTAACATTTTTCTAAATTGAATTACATTGCAAAGGCAGACAAGCAAGCCCAAACCTCTTTTATCTTATTTTTAATAACATTTTTGTGCTTTAGATATATTTTTGTGTGTGTGTGTATAAAGCACTTAAGCAAATGGTGCTTCTGTCTCTGGACATTGGCTGATGAGCACAAGTGAGCATTAGTGAGCATTACTCTCTAAAAAAATTAGACAACCCCCCTCCCTCTTTCTGACCTACACAGCAGGGGTGTGAATGCACCACTGCTGCCTAGTTGGAAAATGAAAAGAGGAACATTCAGAGGCTTAAATAAGTTAGCTGTCTAATTCCCATTGAGGGAAATGGGATTTCAAGCACATTTCAAAGTCTCAGACTGCTCTTTAGCTCTCATTTAGCAGCCCTATGTTCTGTTGAAAGGATCCTGGAGTCAAACCCCAGTGCTGAAGAGAGCAATCATTGTGGTGAAAGAATGGAGGAGGGGGGAACCTACCTGTATGACCACAAACTAATGTCTGAGAAAGAACATTTCTGTCTTAAGGCCAAGGTTTTTCTTAATCCCAGAGACAATTCTTCAGCATAATGTGTCAGTTGGAAATGAGAATAGGAAGAAAAGATAGAGAAAAAGAAGGAGGAGTCAGTTCAGTCTTAAACTCTTTCCCTGGTGTAAATAAAACTTTGAAACCTGTGGAACAGTGAGCCTAATTTAAACCAGGCATTGAAGTCTTTGTCATTTTAAGTCTATTATTTTGTGGAGTTCTAAAAAAAATATTTCCCAGCTTTTAACTCAGTGGTGGATCATTCTGGCTAACTTGAAGAACTGTCTTATACCTGAAAGTTGATGTGGTAGTCAGCACAAAGCTGAGCAACCTGATAATGAATCAAGGGCATTAGTTGTATTCCTGAGAGAAGCTATATTGAGAGTATTTATCAGCCTCCTGACTATTCTAAAATTATATTGATAAGCAAGTCTGCTAGAAGGTCCCTGAGATGAGTGATGCCAAGAAAGTTCATGTTTACAACCAAGTTTTGATCTAGAGAATTTCTTGAGAGCACAATAATGATACTTGGTTTAAATACCGAAAAATGTAAAAAAGGAAACAACTTAAAATTAGATTTACTGTATGACTCAGTACAAGAAGGAGAAGAACAGTGGGTTTTCACGTTATTCAGCTGAGGCCTAAATCATTTCTTGGAGGATTAGGGAAGATGTCTTTGGCACTTGCAACACTCTTGAAAGTTGCAACACTTGCTTAACTTTTTAGGTTGGGATTTGGGTCATACTCCCGTTGCTCCAGCTAAGGGAGGTTTGTTAGTTACTGGGTATTGATAACTGAGCTGTTTGCATGCATTTCAAACTAGAAAACTGAAAGTCATGCTCAGCATCATGCCTGTGCTGTTCTGGCAAACTAGTATAATATAGCTGACACAACCATTCAAGTAAGTGCTCCAGGACCACTTGGTGGTTTCAAGAGGAATGAAACTTTGCCTTTAAGAAGAATCAGAAGGATGATATCATTTTGCAATGCAGTGCTTTTTCATTTGTTCTATTTCCTTTTTGGTTGATGATTATTTTGATGTCCTCTGAAACAGCACACAGTGCTCTTGAGTCATCTGTTTTGGAGGGAATCCTGTGCTACAGGGAACAAACAGCTGACTAGTGACTAGTAGCATCAGTTGATAATTGTGTTTATTACAGCAATATGAGTATTACATGCTTTTCAAGATTGCATGTAAGATACTGCAGGCCAGTATTTATGCAGGTGCAGTATGTTGTGCTGTTCCATGTGCAGTACAGCTTAAAATAATTATTTTAAATGTTTGGGGTTTGGGGTTGTTTTTTGTATAAAGATTCCATAACCATTTTTACAGAATAACAATACAGCTGTGAAAATCTAGTGTTTGGGCAAGTTTGCTTTTGACTTACTCATTGCTTTCAGTGTAATGCGAAAAAGGAATCTTTTACTTGGACTGGATAGAAAAATATCCCAATATTTCTCTGTCTAGCCGAACTTCTAAATGAATTGACTTCCTGTTAAGGCTGGAGCAGCTGATCTTAATTTATCATGAAAGTTAATGAAAAACACTTCACAGAATCATAGAATGATCAGGGTTAGGAAGGGACCTTAAGATCATCTAGATCCAACTCCCTGCCATGGGCAAGGACACCTCACACTAAACCATGTCACCCAAGGCTCTGTCCAACCTGGCTTTGAACACTGCCAGGGATGGAGCATTCACAACCTCCCTGGGCAACCCATTCCAGTGCCTCACCTCCCTAACAGTATAGAATTTCTTCCTTATATCCAATCTAAACCTCCCCTGTTTAAGTTTTAACCTGTTAACCCTTGTCCTATCACTACAGTCCCTAACAAATAGTCCTTCCTAGCATCCCTATAGCAGTCATATGTGTTCCTGTTGTATCTAGATTTCATCATTTGTTTCTACAATTATAAGCATCAGAAGTATTTTTGTGTTCACTAAACTAGCAAAAAGGAGAAGGGAACAAGCAATGTATGCCCAAGCTCAGCTAGTTAGACCTGCTTGGGTGAGGAACTGTTCATATCTCGTGTACAGGAAACAGCTTGAGAAGGAGAGTCTCACCAAAAAAGTATCAGAACATATTGTTGAAGTGTTTTAGCTGTGATGCTTCAGATGTGAAAGCCCTGGTTCAATTGTTCAGAGAGATTTACATTGGCTTGGGTTTTTTTTTCAGCTTCTCTACCTGCTTGTTAAAAGTTGCTCTCCCTTCCCACAAAGGTTTCCTCAAAGGATGTTCTAAAAAGAATCATAATCTGTTTACGGGTATTTTTTTTTTCAGGAGGTAGAGTTTTTCAACTTGGAAATGGTGTGCTAGAAAGAGACTTCCTCCTTTCCTTTTTTTGGCTTTTCATATTCTGGGCGGAGACAGTTAACAAAGCTGCATGGTTCCTGAACAAGCAATGAATAAAATAATTGCCACAGATTTTTGTAATCCAAGTAGACATTCATGAGCTATATAATTTCATCCAGCCTTTGTTAGTTTATATATTTATAAGTATATGCTATGTACATGGGCTTATATTTCTTTCTGTGTTTGGCTTCTGTTTCTGTCCAGTAACCTAAGTGCTGAAATAAAAACAGAGACACTGTTGTCTGGTATTTCTGACCTCAGCAGACAGAGTCAGTCCTGGGAATCAGCTAAAAAATTTGTTTATTTTATTTTCAGCTCTTAAAACACTGAAAGTCTAATGAAGACCAAACTAAATTACCCATTCCTTTGTTCACTATCCCTCCCGGGCTCAGATGTACTTACGGGCAGATAAGAACTGCATGGAGTAAAACAAAGAGGATACAGTTTTAGCTACAATTTTATTTTATCTCAATTACAAATTTACATTGTCAGAAGATACATCATAGGTGGCTATGACAGGGAAAACTACCTTTGTTATAGTATATTTGTTAATCATAGTCCTACTTTTTGTTAAGTATGGACAAACAGATTTTTTTTTGCTTCAGCTTTTTGCTTTTTGCTTCAGTTGCATCCTAGGCAAATCACCATTCATGACTTATGGCATAAATTACAACAAATTGTTGTCTGAGGCTTTTTTCCTTAATTTAATTGATGGCAACTATTTTAAGACACTGCACATTCTTAAGCACAAATGAGACATAACTTATTTTGATGTAAAGCTGTTCAGAATGTGAAGAGAAGTGTGTGCCCTGATACTGACTATTCACCCATCTTCAATTGAATGTGTAAGGGCAATTAATAATGTTGAACATATATTCTTTGTGAGGCGGTGAAGGCTTAAAACTGAAAAATTCCAGAGCCAGCTCAACCAATTGCAGGTGAGATAGCTATGAAATACTTTCAACTAACAATTTTCATTAGATTTCCTGAACTGTAGTACTTGTTCCTCTATCAAACGCAGCAAGGCTTGTAACTGGAAGCTCAGTGTTCATCTGCTTTTTACAGGTATTTCTAGTGAGGAAGATCAAAGGATCTGATGCGGGTCAGCTTTATGCAATGAAGGTACTTAAGAAAGCAACTCTGAAAGGTAAGGACTGGGACAGCCTCTGCAGTCTCTATTTCTATCCTAGCTTGTCATTCACATTTCTTGTATTGCTTCTATCTTGCAGTACATAACAGTTCACAAATACATCTCTACCGCCCTCCGGAATCCTACCTCCCTCTAGGAAATGTTTTAAAAAAAGCATACACAAAAAATGTTACCTCTACAGTGTGGGAGCAGGAAAACAGGGCTTCAGAGTTTAACAGCTGAATGCTTTCTTCACTTTCTTGGTGTTATCTATAGGACTTCTATTGGACATATATTAATTTGTATCACAGTGGCAGTATTCTTCTGTTGCTGAAGTAAATGGAAGTAAGTATTTTTAAATAAGGGTATTGGTGAAGTAAAACACAGCTCCTATTGGGGTGAAAAGCCTTCCAGCTGCTGCCTGTCACTATATGCCTGGAAATTCATGACAAAGTATTTTCAAGTACAAGAAGTCATTTTGAGGTTGTTGAGATGATGCTCATAGCTAGCTCATGACCAGTGAGTGAGTGGCCTATAGTAGGCTAGGGCTGAATGACTGATGTTTAAATCTGGTCATCCTTTTCTGGGACCACTGGCTGCTACAGCCTCACTCAGACAAAAAAGAAATATCTAGGAAAGTGTGGGACTGAAAAACAGGATAAATTTGGTCTCAGCTGAAGTCCTTACTGTTTTTTTTTTTCTCCACAGTGTTAGTAAGATCCAACTGTCTTCTTGGTTCCCTGACCGAGCACTGTACTCTGTTTTCCTTCTCAAAAGCCTTACACTTTTTGCAGATAAGGTAGACAGTGTTCATTTTGCCCAGAGCAGCTCTTTTCATTCTTTCCGGGACAATGTGGGTTTACACAATGCAGTATAGTGCCTAAATTTCTATTCCAATGTTAAACGAAATCATTTTGAGATAGTTTGGAAGACTTAAAAGTCTAGGTTGTTTTAGAATGTCTCAATTTGTGGGACCAAAAGAAGAATGAAGCTACCTCTAATTACAAGGTAGAGTTACAGCAGGTGATGTCAGGCAGACACAGCACCTCTTCTGAGTACTAGTCAAAGTATGGAAGTAGCCAAATAAGTATTTCCACATTTCCTTCAGCTAAGAAAGCCTTTTCAAAGAAACATTAGTTTGGAGCAATACTGGCGTGCTGATCTTTTTGTTTGGAATGTACAAGAGAAAATTTGTTCTGGCAGGACAGCATGGTCCAAATAACCACTTAAGTAGTACTGGATGTAATACATAAAAAGGGAAAGTACTTTATGCACAGTACCTATAATAGAATGCTTCTGTGACTTATCAACCAAGAGCAGAATCGTGAAGTACCCAAACTGAGCTGAACTCAACTCTCAAAGCCTTCCCGACCAGGGAAAGCCATCTCCCACTGGGCACAGCATCTGAGGAAGGGCTGCATAACCCCTCTGATGTCAACCTGTACCAGGGACTAACTTCTTTTCTTTTAACAACCCAGAACTTTTCACCTAGGGTAAAAATTGGTATATAAATCTGAGGTGTGTTGATCTTAAAGAGCTTTGGAGAAGGGGAGGGTTTCTTTTGCTACCCCAAATTTATTACTTAACACCCTACTTTAAGTGTTATTACTTAACACATGTCATTTCTTAATATATTTTAACTAAATCTGTAATGTTAGATTCCACTGGGGAAAAAATAAAAGAAGCAAACAAATAGTATTTTAGGAAGCCTTGAAATTTAGATGATGGTTTTAAACTACTCACAGTGTTCCATCATATGTGTCTGTTCATCAAGGCACCTCCATGTTTTCAGCTCCTTGGTTCATCACAGCACAGAACCACTTCTTCTGTCCTCCCTTGGCTGTTACAGCAGGCTGTTTATTGTTTTCTCAAGTATGGGTCACAAGATCTAAAAGTTGAAGCTGCTTTGTGATTTTGCTGGATTGCATTTCTCTCCCATTCAGGCTACTTACCCCTCTGACTGGTAGCTCTGAATTTCCCAGTAGGAACTACTTGGTCCACACTAGTTTCTACAAATAAGTTAAACCTGACAGCTGTTTAACTCAAAGTGCAAAAGTGAAGGCAAAACCCCATTGGCCCAGGGCAAGTGAGGTGAGCAGCAATGAGGATTACTGTCAATGAGCTTCCATGTAACTTTTGGCACAGAGAGAATATTTCTGACAGCTTAATTTCATCTTTTAAGTGAAAGTGCTAGATTATTGCTGCCTACCTACATTCAGAAAGGCTGAAAGTAACTCCATTATGAAGTATTTATTATGTCAAGTAATGGGAGCAAAGCCATATGTTCTTGTTAGCACTGCATTCTGTATTTACTGACAAAAGACATGATGCAAGGCAGATTTCTGTGTGACTGTGCTTCCTAACTTGTACTCTGCACAGTACAACACGGAACAGGAAAGTCAGAGCTCTCTGTGCCAGTACCATTGACATGGCCACACAGTCCTAAATATCATAGCTTTTTTTTTTTTTTTTTTTTTTTTTTTTTTTTTTTTTTTTTTTTTTTTTTTTTTTTTTTTTTTTTTTTTTTTTTTTTTTTTTTTTTTTTTTTTTTTTTTTTTTTTTTTTTTTTTTTTTTTATTTCAGTTAAAAATATTTGAAAAATACATAAAATGAAGCAATGAGAAAAGAGGAGGGGGTAACAAAATTGGTTTTTCTTTTCTAAGTTAGTCTGAATAATTAAAACCTTCATAAGTAAGAACGTGAGGAAGTTAAATGCCTTCAGGAGTGATGGGCTAAAACTAGCTTTTATGTAGAACAGACATAGTGGGTTCTGCCAAGAGGGTTTCCTATTCCAGAAACCTGACTGTGGTCATGACTGGATGGTAATGTTTAGGAAGGAGCAGAAGTATAAAACAGGGCTTCTTCCAGTGGGTCTGCTGCCTCCTGCCTCTTTCCACAGTATTTGTCCCTTATGAGCATGATCCAAATTTCACCAACAGCCTAGGGTACAGCAATCAGCAGCAGCACTCTTCAAGCACTTACAGCTCAAAAAAGTTGTTTGATACAAAAGAGGCTTTGTAGATCAATTGCATATGTAGATTTAAACTTGAAAAAGATCTGCTGAACAGCAGGACTGCTCCTGCTGTGAAGGGAGAATTTGTCTCCAAAATATTCCAGTTTAGACTGTACAGGTTTGGAGAGGCACATGCATACTACTTTTTTTTTTTTTGCCCTAGAAAATGAGATTTTTAAATTAAAAAATATTGAATTAGAATGATTAAAACCTTACATATATATGAGTGAGTCATGGCTGCCCAGCCTGAAGGCACCATGAAACTAAGGAAACAGAAGGAAAACAGGGACTGTTGATTCTGTGTATATGTGTGCCTTGTATTCACCATCAAAGCCGGGACAGAGGCAGGCTGATTATTTCAGTTCACTTGGTATTTCTTTAAAGGTGTCTCAGGCTCCATCAGCTTTACTAGGTGTGATTCAGGATTCTGTGAACAAGAGATGTTTAGATCACTCACAGTGTAAGCCTCATTAAATACCTGTGAAGTACCTATAAATCCCCAACAGGTTGCTGTGCTGAAATGTAAGAGCTGTCTCTGGAGCTTGAAAATGAAAGACCCATCCCTCTACGAGACGTGCAATCATAGGGTAGCATGAAACCATAATTTGCTGACATAATGCTTATGAACTTTGTAAATGTTACAGTGGTGATCTAGTGAAGGTTTATGTCACAAGGGTCACAAAGAAGTAGTTTGCAGCTGCCCATCCTGTTGGTAATAGGCTGTATAATTCTCAGCAATGGAAGCTATTTGACCCTGAGAACTGAGAGTCTACCTGTTTCTGGTTATGTTGTTTGCAAATAGTAATCTGTTATGTCAAAAGCTCTTAGTGCTTTGAATTTTATGATCTCCTCAATCTAAGCTAGTAGGCTTCTGGGTTTACAATTGTGCTGAGTGCATGTGAAGGTTACAGATGACTATAGCAATGGTGAGAGCAGCTTGAGTGACTCACAGAGAGCTTGTGGTGTCCTCAGGGATGTTAGATCAATGATACTAATTATACACTAAATTGACAACTAACTTAGATGTCACCAGGTGGATCATGGTTTTCATCTAAAGCATTGATAAAACTGCTTCCCTGTTTGGACTCTAACTGAAGTGGCTCCTTTAGTTTTCCTCTGAATATGACTCAGTTTCCCTGCAATGACTGTGGGGTTTAGATCTAAGATGTTTTAACTCCAGTGGTTTCCCTCTGCTTTGAATAGAACAAAAATTCCTCTGTATACCTTATGTGGCTCTAAAATGTAATCATCAACCTAGTCATGTGCTCAGCCCCAGAGCAATGATTTTGGGTCACTATCTGAACCTTTCCTGTTCGCATGGAAGTTCTGTGGGACAAGAGTCAAGGAGAACATCTCCAGCTTTGTGCTGAACTACAGAACGTGCCAACCTTGCCCATCAAAAATTAGGAGCAAGCTGGAATTAGTAGTGGTTATGTGAGGTGGGAGAACTTTCTTTCTTCCTGTGGGAGTTTCAAAAGTGAAACCAAAAAATCTTCAACTCAGTGCTTAGAGGTCACTACTGGGCTGTAGCTTTACAGTGCCTTTGCTATATCTGACCAACTCTTTCTTCCCCTCCTAAAAAGTCAGCTTATCTAGGGCTTCCTTTGTGAAGGGGAAAGGGTACGGGACATTTGGGAGCTCACTGAGGTGGTTTCTAGTGGGCTGTGGAGAATAATGCGTTCATATGAGGAAAATGAACTGTAGTTAGGCTAGCTCACTGTGTGTCAGCAAATACTATAGAGTGTCGTGTCCTGGGTTTAGCAGTAGCAGTCATTTTTCTCCTCTTAGCAGCTAGGGCAGTGCTGTGTTTTTGACTCTCAGCCTGGGAACAGTGCTGATAACACCAATGTTTTTAGTTGCTGCTCAGTAATGTTTATTCTGACCAAGGACTTTGTGAGTCTCATGCTCTGCCAGGGGGAAAGGGAAGCCGGGAGGAAGCAGAGATAGGACATCTGACCCAAACTGACCAAAGAGGTATTCCATACCACAGCACGTCATGCCCAGTATGTAAACTGGGGGCAGTTACCCAGAAGGGCTAGATCACTGCTCAGGTCTGGCTAGGTACTGGTCAGTGGGTGGTGAGCGATTGTATTCTCTTTCCTTGTTATTTCCCTCATCATTATTATTATTATTGGTGGTAGCAGCAGTGATTTGTGTTATACCTTAGTTACTGGGCTGCTCTGATCTCAACCCCTGGGAGTTATATTCTTTTGATTCTCCTCCCCATCCCTCTGGGAGTGGGGGTGAGGAAGAGGGGGGAAGTGAGAGAGCAGCTGTGTGGTTCTGAGTTATCGGCTGGGTTTAAACCACAACAGTATCCCAGCCTCAATATGCAACAGACTGGACAGGCCAAAATGACAAAAAGCCTTGCCAGAAGTTTATTTTCATAGTGTTTGCTAAAGATCCTAGACTTGTGCTTATTGAGATTGTAGTTTCTCAGTTAAATACCTAATCCTCTGTAGTGATTCTGCATGGGTTTGAATTCAGGTTTGGATGAGAAGGTAAAACTTTTGTCTATAAATATAAACTGAGCATGCACCACTTAAAGATTGTATTATCTGTTTCTGTTCAACCCACATGGGACTTCTCGTTGTATGAAGTCCTAATTAACTTATAGCCTCTTCACAAAGCCGAGTGCATGATAAAGATTCTGTTATCAGGCAAAAATTCCCACCATTAAGACGTTCAGGAAATGAAATCTGGATATTAAAAACACTCTCTGCTTTGTAGCAAGGGAGCATTTTGCCTAGATTGGTTTTACACAAAAACCTGTTTTTCCTCATGGAGCTATTCCTAACTGCCAAAGAAAATTCATCTTTCTCTTGAAAGTTTTGGCTGTTGAGCTCTATTTAGAGTCACCTTGTTAAAATCTTTGTTCAGGTTGCTAGATAGCAATTTCTACTTATTGTCCTAAGGAGGACAGAATTATTAAGCCTTCACCTTATATACTGGTAAAAATTAGAAACAATGTCTGTCTTTCTCACTGTCATTCAGCCAGACTGATTTCCATTTCTGTACTTGCCATACATTCTGTAGGTAAATGCAGCAGTATTGCCCATTCTTTTCCTACCCATGCATTTGTTCCAGTACAACTCTGCTGTTACAGCAATATCAAAATATAGCTCACTGCACAGATGTATGTTCATTTGGAACAGAGCTTCAGCAGCATAGCATGTTGTTGACTGAAATAGCTTTGGTTTATTCTTCCCAAAGAAACATAGGACAGGACTCACAAGCAAAACCCAGCTTTCTCCATGAGAAGTTTAGGAGTATAGCAGAAACTGTGATGTAAGTCCTAGCATCATACAGCATTGGTGCTTTGGCTTTTTTTGGACCAGACTTTTGAAGCAAGTCTTCCAGTCACCTCTCTTTGCTGTGCCTTGGTTTGTTGGGTCTAGCAGTTTCAGAGCACTCAAGCTAGGTTTCCTCCTGATAAAACTAAATAAGGAGTACACTAAGTGCCTTCCAGTCTCTTGTAGGCAGTCAGGTCCTGGGACCAAAGTGTGACATCAAGTGTGGGGCAACCTCATAATTAGCATCTAGTCCTTGAGCAGTTCTGTGGACCCCCATTAGCAGCAGCTGAAAGTGTTGTATTATTCAGGTATTCATACGATGATTCCATATAGAGCACAAAGAAGATTCAAATCTGAAATTGGAGGAATACAGCACTGAAAAGTCTGCTGATTTCTTTGGCAGAAAGGTTTGTTCTAAATGTTTGTTGAGTCATACTGTTCTGTTAATGAAGTATGGAAAGAATGACTTCTTCAAAATTTCTGGAAAGAAAGCAGCTCTTGCAGGTGCATTTGAATGTGTCCCTTGGCTATCACACCCAGTCAAGAAATAGCTGCTGGGTTTTTTATCAGAAATAAGTAGTCCATCATGCTCATTTCTTTTTTGATAGTAAAAAGCAATTTTCTAAATTGCCTTGTAATTTTCAGTCAATTTGCCATCTACTTCTTTAAAGTTTCGATTGATCCTGCTGTGCTCGACATAGTGAATATGCAGCAGTGAGGACACTTTGAAACTGCACCTCCTGCAGTTTACTCCATCAATAAAAGGCTTTCAGACCCAAACTCATTCTTCAAAGCCATAGGATCATAGAATGGTTTGAGTTGGAAGGGACCTTAAAGATCATCCAGTTCTTTAGTGCCATCACTTCCATGGGCAGGAGCACCTTCTACTAGACCAGGTTGAACAAAGACCCGTCCAGCCTGGCTTGAACACTTCCAGGGATGGGGCATCCACCTTCACAGTCAAGAATTCCTTCCTAATATTTAATCTAAGTCCACACTCTTTCATTTTAAATTCATTCCTCCTTGTCCTACATCCCTTTAGGAGACTTGACCAAGGGCTTTCATTACTTTTTGCTTTCCGTTGAATTATTCTTTTTTGTTGTATTCATTGCACTGTACATGCAATTACAGTTATGTGCAGTTATTCCCACATTGGTTGCCACTTTACAGGAAAGATCACATTTGATATTTTTTTATTGTCAAATAGCAGATTACTGTTAGTTGTTTTTGATGCAGTTTCAGGAATGGAGAGACTACATGGGCAGTTGTCCTGAAACCACAAGTGACATGTTTATCCTGCTTGACAAATATGGTGCAATTCCATTTTATCTATAGAAAACCAAATTTATGAGGAAAGGACTGCACCCCTGCACCCCTCCCCAGCAACAGCATGGGAAGCACAGAGAGAAGCGAGAAAAGCACAACTTTTTTTAACTCCAACAGATCTATGAAGCTTCAGATGAATGAACGAGTCCTGAGTGCAACAGGCAATGCTGGCTCTGTGCAGTGCTCTGCCTGGGCCAAGTACTTGGGAGCAAGGACTGACTGGTTCCTTGGACAGCCACAAAGTCTCAGTGGTTCTGCTTTGGAAGCCTAACCTGTGTCCCTGACTGGATCTGGTCCAGGTAAACTGACTAGTGTGGTACTTGCACTACTACTTAAGCATTGTCTGGAAAGCACCTGAAGAAGTCCATTCCCTCTGGCCTAGGGGACACAGCTGTGCTTTTATGTCATTCCTGACAGAGGCTTGCCTAACTTGTTCTTAGACTGTCTCTCTCCCTACTCTTACAAAATGTTTCCCAATGTCTGTTCCATATCTGTCTTACCACAGCTGAAGCCATTAGTTCGCATCCTCTCCACTGAGAACAGTTTCCTCACTGAAGTTTTCTTCCATGTCTTAAAGATTGTTATCATTTTTAGCTCCCATCTTCTGCAGGCTGACAATCTTTTATCATTCTTTCCTTCCTCAGGATTCATTTTCTCTATAAGTCTGGATTAGAAGATTTAGTTATCGACTATGTAAGTCAGAGGTGACTGTTACACAAAATGTGATCTGCTCTGGCTGTATGTTCTGGATCTCAGGTCCTCTGTGGATGCTCTGTCATGACAGAAGCAGTAGCAGTATCTCTGCTCTACAGAGCAGATTACTGAAAATTCAGGAGGTTTAATTGAACAGATAAAAATGTCCTACTGCAAAGATGGAAGAGTGGTCGTATCATTGAGATGTTGAATGCTTGTTCCCTTGGGGAGTCCTGTTCAGAGAACGTTCTTAGGAAAGCTTGCCCTCTGGTAGAAGGGTTTGTAATATTGCTGTTCTTTTCACTGATGCTCGAGACAGCAGCATTTCTAGAGGGTTGTTTCAGTTCTTCGTGGTTGCCTGCAGCTGTCAACCTCCATTCCCCTCTCTCATGTGTTTAGCTTCAGAATTAAGCAGAACATCAGGATGTGTCCAGGCCAGTCAGCCTTTACCAGTGATAATGTAACAGTGGTCACTGTTTTATCTATTGCCCTTTTCCTTTCTTGCTGCTGTCCTGTAAGCCAAGTGGAAATCTTCCTGTGAAGGCCTGCTTTTCTGGTTTGGTTTTGGGGCTTGAAAGTTTTTCTGTCTTGTTTATCTTGTGTCCTCTTTAACGAGCTTCGTAAGCTTTCTATTTGCTCGTAATGCTTCTAATTTGAAGAAGCCCACTGCTGAAAAAGGGAAGCTATTGCTGGCAACCCATGGAGTCAGCTGCACAGCACATGAATGAACCACAAACCTTTTAATCCTGCCCAACATCCAAGAGTTTGCTGTTGATACCACAAGGTTGCATGAATTACAGGAAAAGTTGCTCTTTTGGTAAATATAGGCTCAAATGCTTTTAGTCTTCATCTCCTTTGACTTTATGTCTTGTAGTCTTTTCTTTCATGGCAAGTCTCTGTTTAGGATAGGAGCTGGTACCTCAGTTTAGGAGTTACAAGACTTTGGATCTGCTCATATCTCTGCCACCAGCCTGCTGCATGAACATAAACCAGCTGCTATGACTGCTGCTCCTATTCTCAATCTCTGTATCTATAACATTAACCTAATTATGCTAGCCTTCTCTTCACAGTGCTTGATGCCTTTATGAAATGTAATAGGTATTAATGGAGATGTTATTAACGTTCTTCCCCACTTAAGTGCAATCTGCCACATTAAGGAATCCAAACCAAGAAGTTGTTAGAAAATGTCTGTTCTGTATAACACAATGACTGTTTGAAATAATCAGAGCTATGAATCAACTGTACTTTTGCATAAATTTGTACCTATAGTGGAAAGCTAAGGTGGGAATAAAATAGCTAAATATCCTTGGGATTTTTAACCTCCCTGATGGACTCTGCATGTCTTTGAATGTGCTACAAATCCATTATCTATATGGAAAGCATTTGTTTGTTCTGTTTCCTGAATAATTTGCACCAGTTGGATCATCCAACATAATTGCTACAGAATTGATTTTGGCTGCCTGTAGCTGCAGTGCATTTGTAGTTGGTTGGAACTCAAATTCATAAGCATCCTCTAGGATTTGCACCCTACTGCTTTTACTGGTTCCTATAACACAACAGAACAATGTTCTTTCCTTTCAAACACAAGGACAGATTAACAGAGAGGTCAACACTGCCACTTGGTGCCATTTTAAGTCAGAATGATGGCAGAGGTTAGGGAGTCAGTTGCACTGGGTTGCTTTGCCTCACAGCCTTGCACTTGGACCACTTGTAAACCTTGAAACCACTGGCATTCTGTTCACAGCCATTGCTGGAGGTGAGCTAGCACTCGGCTCTCCATAAGAGTTGGATGGCACAGTGTGGGAGACTGCCATCTGGGATCTGTTTCAACAGAAACAAAATCATTCTCTGGGTTTTTATACTTTTCGTGTGGGTTATACATGTCAGTTACAGCTTTCTCATGGCTGTGGCATTTGCTCCAAGTTGGAGGGTTTGATGATGTTCAAAGAGAGACCAGCAGTCAACATCAACGACAGCCTCTCCTTTCTATTTTGTCTACAGCATTTTTCTCTCTGCACGCACATCCGAGAGGTTTCCATGGAGCAGTAATGTAACTGACATTTTCTCAGCAGCAAGGTTATTTTTGCAAATTTGGTCAAAGCTGGAATTGCTCAGGTAATTGTGCTGCGTCCCTGGTCATCTTTCAGTCTTTGTTTGTGCTAGAACATAGTTGCCATTTAGTGGGCGATTGTCATCATCAAAGCTGTTAGCTCAGAGCTGCCTTTCATGTTCAGAGGAGTTACAGATTTATGTGATTGTACTCTTATATAGGTTTTGTCAATGCTGATCGATTGAATTTTGTTTCATTATGGATACAATAAGCTATACAATGTAAATTATTCATGGTGTACATCTTAGAAGGATTTATAGCAATGAAGGAACTAACTTGGCCCTTGCATGTTACCATAACAAAAAATAGTTTTCAAATGTATGTTTAGAAGGACTATTTTGTACTTTTGTTTTACATGGTGCTCCCCACATTTGGGTCACCTTTACCACCTATCTCCGCCTCCTAGAAAAGTTTCCCTATAAAGGGAAAAGGGTGGGACCCCTGCTTGTTCCCTCTCTTTCTAGCTTTGTTCAGGAAAATAGCCTTGCTCAGCAGCTCCCAGGACCAGACTTTTACACAGAAGATGGCTTCTTAAGCTGCATGTTTTGACCTTGGTCCCAAGGAAGCCAAAAGGCTCTTCCTAGATTATCAAATAAATGCCCAGCCTTTATTTATCTGTCTTTCAGCCTACCAAAATCTGGACATCCCCATTTTCCAGAAGCCCCTCAGCTGTCCTTAGGTGAACTGGTGCACCCCAAGGCAGGGGAACGCTGGCATCCCCTGAGCCAAGCATTAGAGGTAGCAGCGGACTTGGAGGTATGCTATGGTGTGTGGAGCCAAGGAAAAAGCAATAGGAAGGGCAAAATCACAAGCAGAGAAGTGGAGGGCCAGGAAGAGAGACAGATGATCATAAGCAGCACTTGCTCCAGGTATCATTTGGCAGGGAAGACTGAGCTTTGTGTTGGGAACAGGACAGGACCAGAGCTAGTTTTCTCTCAAGCTCCAGGAAGGAGGCAATAGCTATCTGCCAGCTTCTCCAAAAGCACCTTTCTGCTTGGGACACATACACAGGGCTGTTAGGGAAGAGAAGGCTGCTCTGCTCCAGTGCTGTCAGATTGGGTGCTCACTGGCCTCCCTTGGTCACTCCTTTGCTCCCTCCCCTTCCTTGGATGGGAAGCGACAGGAGCAAGGCTGTTCAACCTGCCACCAAGGTGGAGATGGAAGGGAACTGAAGGGTGGCTAAAGGTGGGACAGATAGAGCAAAATGTAGCTGCTCATGATGCGAAAGACTTGGCCTTGCTATATGAAATTTGCCAGTGTCAGAGGACTCCTTATATGAATCTTCATTAGAAATAAGCAGAAACCCTGCCATGCTGCTATGACACACTTGGGTTTTAATTTGCTGTAGTTTATCAAAGGTGAGGGTTTGAGAGCACTTCTTCACAAGCAGAACAAAACAAGCAACTACCAAAGCAAAGCTTTTAAAAAGCCTGAAAGTTTGCACTCTGCGTTTGGGGAGTATGGTTTGTGAGCAGTCGTTGGGAGGACTCTCACAGGGCTGATAGCCACTGTGCTGGGTGGCCCAAAGGTTGCTGCATTACCCCTCTGCTTACCTCAGCTATCACCTATGGAGTAACAGCTGTAGTGATCCTAGGCTCTGGGTAAGGCTATTTGAGATCTCAGGATTAAAAGCACTAGGTGGAAGCTAAATGTCTATAGTTATTCATCACAGGGTTCTCAAATCCATTCCCAATGCAAATTTTTAGTTTGTGTTGTTTTGTTGTTTTATTTGTTTGTTTTTCCCACTCTTTTGAAATACTCTAACGTAATGTTGCAGTCATTAATCCTGGTACAAATGTTCTGTTTCAGCCAGTCTCCCAAATGCTTGTGCATAGTAGTGTAATCTAGATTTTTTTCTTTGAAACCATGCTTTATTGAGGTGGAGTCACTGCAGCAGAACAGCACATAGTGAAAGGTGCAATCTCATTCTTCTGTAGCAGGGTAGGCTGGTTTCTTACTAAATCATTATTTGACTTTTTCTGTTCAGTTTTGTTTTAAAATGTGATGAGGCTCCAATCCCAACCCTTTGCTTCACAGGATCCAGTCAGTTAAGGTTTGTCAGGCCCAGCCTATATTTCTTCTTTTTCTGTTTCACTTACCTCCTCCTATTTATATTCCTTTCTTTCCTTTTATTTTGATAAAAAGTCTTCTCTGTCCTTCATGTTTATATCCTTTAAATATTTATCTGCTCTCCTCCTGTCTCCCTTTAGTTATTGTTTAGTACAGTTTATGTTTAGCTCTTGGCAGTTACCCAGTGACATAGGAAAAAAGATTTTCTCTGCAGTTAGGTATTCTTTTAGAGTTCAAGCAGCTACATATATTTCCAGAACTGTATACAGGGACTGAGATGTAGATGGTGTCATCTTATTATAATGTCAACAGCAGTTTTACTACTGAGTGGTTTAGGCCCATGATTTCACTCAGAGACTCTCCGGACTTAGTCATATCTTCCACAAGGCTCCCTGCACTGTAGTGGAGTCCAGGCTGGAAAATGCTTTGTGATTGTCTGGACACTGTGTTTCTCTCCTCGCAGCAGAAAACACTAGATCAGGCTTCTTTTTCTTGTTGTTTGTGTGGCTAGGGCTTGGTGGTTGCAGAGCTTTAGTCAGTGTGTTGGTAAGAACACGAGACCAGGCTTTTCCTTACACTCTAATTTAGGCAATGACCTTGCTTTGACTTCGCACCCTACTTGCTG
The DNA here is from genome assembly GCA_002631895.1 of Agapornis roseicollis. NCBI lineage: Eukaryota > Metazoa > Chordata > Aves > Psittaciformes > Psittacidae > Agapornis > Agapornis roseicollis. Next base: position 22,074 of record NDXB01018752.1, on the reverse strand, counting down.
ATGGGACTGTAGGCTTCTTCAGTGACAGACAGCCGTCTTGCAGATGCTCATTTATTTTCATGAGGCAAACATATCAACGGAGCTATATTAAGTATGCCTGTGTAGCATGTCAGGGCATGGGCAAAGCAAAGGTTGGTTTTCCTGAATGTTGATATTAAACACCACAATTTTCTTGAAACATTCGAGTTCTAAATTTTCATCTTTGTGTGCAAGTAGGTCAGAGGGCTGGGTTACAGGCAACCAGGTCCTGCATGGTTTACAAATAGAAGCTGTCTCAGGGCTTCCTATTTCCTGTATTAACTGAGTGTCCTTGGTTTTGGATGATAGGCCATTATCCTGGCTTCCTCAGTGTTGCCTTAAATGAGCTAGCCACTCATTTCACAAACCAAAATATTTGGAATTCAGTAACTAAAATGCTCATCCAAAACATTTTGTTAGAGCAAGTCAGGTTGGAGTGGCTGTGTGTTTACCACATCCAAGCAGCTTAATGGAAGAAGTGTTTAGAATGAGAAGTCAGCCTAGCGCTGTCATGGCCAGGGCTGCTGCATAGCTCGGGGTGAATGTTAACATTTGCCTTGTGCTCTGTGATCAGTCCATCCAATCCCTCCCTTCTGAGAAATGCACGTTTCACTGTCCAGCCATTGCCTTGTGTTACACATATCAGAACTAAGCTGGTAAACTCTCTAAGCTGGTAGGCTTTTCAATTAGGCCAATCACAAAAACATTCCTTCATATTTTTGTATGTTTAGGCTACACTTGGAAGACACATGGGTTCTGTTTCAAAAACTCATGGTGGGCTTGATGAACAGATTTTTCCTGAAGCACCCATAAATCCTCTTTTTTTTTTTTTTTGTTGTTATTCCATCTTCTGAATATGCCGTTTTATGACTGATAAAGAAGAGATTNTTTTTCAAAAACTCATGGTGGGCTTTATGAACAGATTTTTTCTTGAACCCCCCATAATTCTTTTTTTTTTTTTTTTTTGTTGTTATTCCATCTTCTGAATATGCCGTTTTATGACTGATAAAGAAGAGATTCTGTGTATTGTTGCTGATAGAGCAGATCCACAGAACAGGACTGCTGAGTGAAATTTCACTTGAAAAAGCATTGGAAGTAATCATTTCAGCAGAACGGTCTGGTTTGGTTGTGTATCTTTTTAAAAATTATTATATTGATGTATATTATAGTAAGTGTCTAAGAAATAATAGATCAAAATATATTTAAACCCTTTAAACAGCATTCTGACGCATCCAAAACAACTTTTTTAATTTTGTTTTGGCAAAACATGCTGAATTTAGGCTTTTTATTCCAATTCAGAACAAAAGCCACAGCAAAAAACATCTTTGAAAATATCCACAATTACAAGTTTCAAGCAACTCTACAGAAAAAACTTACCATTAATTCAGTCTATGAGCAAAACTGCCCTAAGTGGCAAATGGCAGCATCCCAGTACATACATTCTCCACAGAGGGATAATAACACATCTTCACTCCTTCCAGGAATTCTCACTTAATATAATATAAATGATTGTCAGTCTTGTCCATAGACATCCCAACTGGACCAAGCAGGCAGTTCAATACTGTTCCATTAAACAAAATAGTAGGGACTTGGGTGGGTTTTAAATCACTCTCACGCAGGAGCGCTTTGCCCTGAGTTAGTGTCTTAGGCAGCTATCTGGAAGCTCCAGCACCACTTTCATCCCCTCCAACCTCTGCCGGGCTTTGCAAGTGAGCTAGATTTTACTCAAAGAGCCTGAAGGAAAAGAAGCTTCACTTTCAGTATAAGTAGCTTTTTAGGTCGATCCTGAGACACTAAATGAAGGGAATTATGTTCTGTACAAGGATAGCATAAGAGGGGATATCTGCATTTCCACTGCAGAACCACTGATCACCCAGTACTTTTCAATTGTAAAGGCTGTATTTTTGCTTTTGATGATACACTGCAGAACATATTTGTGGTGAATACCAAAGCACAGACAGTTTTCATGCATCCAGAGTAATCTGCAAATGCTAGTCCTGCCTATAAACCCCACAAAACAGGTGTGTTCTAAGAGCAAAGATCTCTTAGAAGCTCAAAGTCGATTAGACCACTCAGGGCTTCAAGCTTAAAAGTCAAGCAGTGAAACTGGTTACCCTGAGAGACCAAGGAGTTCCTGGATGCCTAGATCATCTCCAGCTCAAGCAGGACAAGAGAAAAACAATTTCCTCATTGCTTCTGGTGACTTAGCAACATCACAACAGCACACACAAGGCAAATGCTCATTAATAGCAGAATGCCCCATCGGTAGGAAATATTAGGGACAGTGCTCCCTCTCCGATGCAGCTGCATGCAAGCTAGCCAGTACTGCCGCAGGGTGGTAGCTGAAAGAGAATTAGAGTCTGACAGGAGATATGAGAGAAGTCTGATGGAGAAATTCATCCCTCTTTGGACTGTATTTAAGAGTAGGACTGAGTACTCTGTGTACTTGTGTACCTTTTCCCTGTTGGATTCCTGTAGGTTGGAACTAAATTTAGGTATCTTTTTTGTGAGGGGTTTGGGAGAAAGGCCAGATGTCTCATTACAGGTTTAAGCAACTTTATTGCAAAACTATATGAAACAGCTAGTAGTTTCTTCTTTCAGGTTATCATAATTTCCAGGGCTACTGATGAATGGTGTTCACTGGAGCTCCTGAATTCTAAGGCTAGCTCTCTTATTCATTTATCATGTTGAAATTATGCGTATTTGTAGACCATGGGTAATTATTGCCTGTCAGTAAGAGTTAATATTGAAATTGTTTCCTGAAATAGCAATAATAATAATTATATATCTGTTCAACTGAAGTAAATATAATAAAAAATAGGATTATGTTACAGCAGAATTCCAGAAGCAAATATATTACTTCATGGATCATTTGACAGGATATCATACCCACTAACATAAATAAAGTTAAATAAAACATATGCTTTACATCAGAAAAAAAAAGATGACCCAGGTGCAGCTTATGCAGAGGTGTTTAAGGCTTTTGGTTTTGCACAAGTCATGGACAGATGTATTTCCAGCTGTAGGTTTTGGCTTTTAGGAGGAAGTTCCATGCTAGCAAATGGCAGCTTTCTCTGCTCTTTGTCAGGCCATTTGTTCAGTTTGCTTGTAATGATGTCAGTTAAAAGTCATTTGTACGATTGCATGGGGTATGATTCTGACTTTGTTAGTGGTGTACATCACCATAGGATTTAGCTTAATGGCTATCATTGCCCATCTGCAGCTGACAGACCTTGGGAAGGGAATGGTTTTACCTGGAAGCTGCGCACAAGCACATCTGTGTATATTCAGTTGGTCCAGTTCTGCCTGAAAATACACGGAAATTGAAATTTCACCTCTTCATAAGGACTTGAGGTTTATATGATCATCTGGCTGGTTTGTCGGTCAGTACTTCTCTAATGACAGGGTTTGAACCCACTGGCTAGTTCCAGCCAAAAATCTAAAACACACTTAAGCTCCTGCAGCGTCTGTGGGATTTTTTGGCTGGGGAGAGAGATCCAAGTTGGTGTTCCAGTGGGGAAATGGTGGGATGTTGCAGTTGCCAGAGGCTCCACTGGGCAGGAGGGAGTCCACCAAGCAGCACCCGCATCCCACCAGATTTTCTTGCTGGGCAAGTGTGTCAGGAAGACACTGGGAGAGCTCAGGCTGCTGCCTGAGGATTTATTTTCAGCAGAGTTAGTATATCCTTAAAACCCTGACAGCTTCCACATGACTTTTATTTAGTAGCATTAGACTTCATCACTCTGTCCTTTGGCTCTCCTTGTTGGAAAATTGAGCAGAGGTACTTCAGAGGGATGCTGCCAGATTTAATTACCTTTTTTAAACATTTAGAGAGAATAATTAATAGAATAATGAATCGGTGATAAATAATGTAAATGGAAGTTCAATATTAAAAGTTTAGGATTAATTCAGAGATATCTGTCTTTCCAAATCTCAACATTGAAGCATCCAGGCTACTTGAAAAAAACTCAACAAGCCAAACAAAAAAAACAAACAACAAAACAAGTCTTTGATTTCTTTAAAGCCATATGTGTTGTTTCATGTAAAAGGGGGGGAAAAAAAGATGAGTGGGGAAGGTAGATGACCTCTTCCAGACCCTGGCCTCCTAAAAATCCTTATGCATTCATATTGATTTTCCAGAGTGCCCTTCTGCAAAGGAGTGTCTCCAGCTCTGTGAATCTGTTTTTTCCCCTTGCCCCAGCAGTGCTAGGCTGAGTGGTAAAGCTCTGTTTTTAATGGCTCTTTCCCCATCTCTATAAGATTCCATATTTTGGGGTGCAGAGGAGCTTTCTTCCAGAAAAATAACCCCCAAGAAATTATCTGCGTTTTGAAAGCACTGTGGAAAAAAACAAACCAATGAACCCATGTGACATTATTGGTAGACTTCTGCATTCACACGTCAACAGGACACTTTTGTCCTTTGTATGTTGTAATAATGCTCACTGATAAGGTACAACATGAAAAGCTGCTCTTTAGATTTGAGCATAATGCTGCATGAAGCAGAAACACAGTAATGAAAATAGTATTTCCAAGCAGAACCATTGAAGCCAGATTATGATCCTTTTTGGAAAGCCTGTGTTTCTCCATTTCTTGGGTAATTAGTCACCACACAAGTACTTTGTCTTCCAGACATACACAGTGTGGATTTGAAATTAGAATCTAGCTTTCTGCTTTTGTGTACAATATCCAACATTAAAAGCAGATGAAAATAACAGAAATAGAATTGAGAAGGATGCTGCACATAGTTTTATGTATATCTTTCATTTTCTATATCATTCATATGTTCCAGTGTTAGATGAAGAATTTGAAATTGAGTTGTATGTTCCTGAGCCTGAGTCATATTTTGCTTTTGTTACTCTCAAGGCAGCATGCTGAGCTTTAGGGAAGTGAGGAGGATAATGGATGAAATTTAAATCCATCATTTTATTCACTGATTTATTTCTCCTGCTACCAGTATTTGTTGATGGTGATTTAATTAAGTTAACTTAGTTTCTAGCTCCCCCTGTTCTTGCTTTGTTAATTAATTAGTGTTCCGCTTCTGGCTGAGCAGTGACATTTCTTATCAAAAGGTCATTCTGAAAGATAAGAATTGGCAAATGATTTGTAATCAATAATGCTTTTTGCCAAACACCTCTAAGCAGATTGTGAAACGGATGTTATTTTCTGTGTGCATCTTCCTGCAGGAACAGCTTTCTGTAAGTGGCAGTTGCTGGTGTCAAACGTGCAGGGATTTTTCTCTCCCTGGTGTTGTAGGTCAGGGGATTAAGCAGCGCTTTGGGTAGTATTGTCACAAAGGACAAAATTCCATAAGGACAAGTCAGTGAGGCATCCTTGATGGCTCTTTCTGTACAAAGAACTTTTGAAGAGGAAAGCAATAAATGGAAAATGATTTTGGTCATGTAAAATGTCTATCCAGTGTGGTGTGGGACAGATGAAACCAGCAGGACTGACTACCTGTGGTGCTACTGAGCCTGTGGCTGCCCCAGAAGCTGATTTCTGCTGGCAAAAGGCAGGTATTAAAAAGTGTAGGCTCATAATGCAGAAGCTACTAAAGTCAGTTTCTTCACATTTGATTTTCTATTCCAGTGGAGACTAATAAGCGAGTGCACTCAAAATTTGCATCTTCCTTTTCATTTTCCCTTCCCAAGTTAAGCTGGGAGAGAGGCCATGAAGAGGCAGATGGGGTCCATGAGGCAAAAGACAAGTGCAAACCAACTTTGGCTGCCCCAGGTGTCCGTGGCTTTCAAACAGGTTCTCATGCAGGCTAAGGTAAATCTTGAGAAACCCTCAGTATCACCAGAAGCTTGTCAGAGAAAGTTTTAAGGGACAAAAGGAGAGTTGCTAAATTTGATGGCTTGGAGTTCAGCATCATTTGTATTTGTCACTAGGAGCAGAAAGTATATCTTAGGTGTTCATATTCGTTAAATAGTTCATACAGCAATTCGTGCAACCTACACAAACTTCCTCTAGAGCAAGTGTTTCTCAAAGAAGCATCATGACTAATTTACAGTTTGTAAACAAAAACGATTTCATTTTTATTTGACACTTGAAACTGAAATGTAATCTTCAGAAACTGACACCAATCTGAATTTGGTGCATGTATGAGCTTGTACAAAGCTGTAGGTTAAACCCTCATGCCTTGTAACACCAAACCTATATCCAGAAACAAAACTGCACTGCAAGTCATATTAAAAATTATATTTCTTGAAGTAGAAACATCAACTTTTATTCCAGATTAAGTCTGAAGACAGAGGAAAGACCAGCAAAGTATTACACACAAATTTAGAAGATAGCTTCAGGATAATTTTCTTCCAGTAGAGCTAAGAAGAACCTTGTGCAGCAGTGAGAGGGTAGTATTATATAAAAATATTTGGAAGTTATTCTTTGACCAGGAAGATCCCAGGAGGAATACTCTGGCTCCACTGAAACCAGTGGCTGAATGGTGTTTAGGTCAACAGAGCTGTGACTTCAGCTCCACTATCCAGTCACTAGATTATGTGACAAGTCACTTTCCCCTTAGAGTGAATCAACTATAAATTTGAATCATTATTACAGAGAATAAGTGTCTCTGAAGAAGCTCCCCCTGTACAGCTCCTGTAAGCCATGCTTTCACTACTTAAGGTTCTCATTGGTTTGGCTTTGACATCCTGATGACCTGATATGATGTCACTCCATGAACATCAAAGGATGTCTCTAGATCATCATTACTCGACAAACAGCATACACGGCTACAGATGCACTGACTCGCAGTTTTTCAGTGAGACATAAGGACAATAAATTCAGTGAAATTTGATTTGTATTTCCATATTTAAGTCTCAGCCAGAGCTGATGTCATGAGAGCTTCAGAGGGAAGCAGGATTATGTTTTTATTTTTTTATTCAGAAAATATATAGCTAGTCCATGATTGAGAAGGATTTCTTTTTTTTCTCTCCTTAGAAGGTGCTAGGAACATACTTTTCCCTTTTACCCTTTCCCTTCTGTACTTCATGGTTATTAAAACTAAAACAATTCAAGAAGTAAAAATTTGTGCCGTAAATAAAACCATCTCCTTAAGCATTCAGTGTTAAATTAAGTAAGCAGTAACATCCTTCTCTTTGATGTTCAGAGCTAGACAAACAGAAGTGGATAAGCTCTATTTATTTGCATGTATTCTCAGCTGCCTCCACTTCTCTTTCATACCATGTTAATTCCTGGAAATGCGAACTGCTTTTATTTCAGGGTAGCAGGTGCTTCCTTTGCTGTTACAGGCTGCACTAGTCTGGTCTCTTCTATCTGGTGACACCAGGGTTTATTTCAGGGAGAGCTAATTTGTCCAAGATCATGCAAACAGTGTTCATGGCTTTGTGCTCATTGCTCCAGGTAAGGTTCCCTGCCTCTGTCTGATGTATAATTCAAATATAAATGTCAAACTCCAGCTCTCAAACCAAAATCAGTACTGATAGAAAGAGTTTAGCTGGTGAGCACTATTTCCAATGAGCATGTTACTCATACAGATGAACATATGGTGTAAGCATTAGCTGCCCAAGCCACCTGCACCCCACTCTTTGTGTTCTGTATTGAGGCCCCTGCAAGTGGTCAAAATGACGATGGGGAAACTGAGTTATTTGAACTTTCCTCTGTTCCTTTGGTATACATCCCCTGACATTTCCAAGGGGTGGGCAGAAGAAGAGGCCATTATACAGCAGCGGGCAGGTAACTGTGCTGGGTGGTACTGAATTGGGCTACTGAGCTCCAGTACTGGTTTGGAAGTTCTTTGATAATACTATCAGAGAAAAGGGATTCACTCAGAAAGGAATCCATACAAATAGGTCCTGTTCAGAAACCTAGTTAGTTTGGATTCGAGCATCAGCTATTCAGACTCCGTCCATCTCTCCCCATGCTACTGGAAGAGTTCCTCCACTGCCACAGTCTAGAAGGCCGAATAAGCACCAGAAGTAATTCAGATCATGCTTGAGCAAATTAATTATCTGACTGCCAGGATGTAAGAACTGGAAGGGAGACTCCCTCAGTGGATCAGGCTGGGACCACTGAATACTGGAAAAAAAGTCCCTGAAGTGCAGGAGGAGCACTTTCCCACTCACTGTACCTGGAGGATGACAGAGGAGTCAGACTGAGCCAGACCTTCATGCTGTTTCAATGATATGTCAATGTGCCATCTCTTTTTAAAATCTTTCCTGATGCATATCAGACCCATATTGCCCCAATCCTCAAAATACAGGTGGGCAGAAGAGCAGAGGAATTCCTGTTTTAGGTGTATCTAGATTAAGAGAAAATAAGTTTTCTCTCCTGCTATGACAGCATTAATAGCAAATCAAAAAGGAGAAGAGATTTAACCTTGCATGTTTAAGTATCACAATTGATATGCACCATACATTACAATAGCTAACTCTGACAGTGCCCTCTGGCATGTAAGCTGGTGCAAGAAGGTAAATACCTCTAGGGAGTCTACTTTGGAGGTTAAAATCAGGCATGGCCCAGGCATATGGAAGTAATAGAGTAAGGAAAGGACAGTGGGAGGAAGCAAGTAATTATGCTTCTCTAGAGAGTACGATTAATGGTCCTTTTGGTGGTAGGACTGCTTAAAAGTCTGTCCCTATATAGCCTCTGCCCTCAGAGCATTATAATCAGGCAGTATCTGATGCTGGTAGATGGGCAGGGCAGGTCACCAACTCACATGCCAAGCTGTAATCCTGATTACAGGTTCTAATTACCTTTTTTGGCAGCCACTGTGAAGGTGGTGATTATAGCAGCTTTGGAGGAGACTAGGTTCAGAGGGGTTACGGGGCCATGACTCTGGAGAATGAGGTGTCTTCTGTGGTGACATGGCCTTTTCTTTAATGTGCCTCCTGTATGCACTTGGGGAGAATAGTGGTGTGGCACCTTGACAGGTCCACAGCAGTGAGCAGGGTACATGGCAGGTGGCTTCCATAAAGTGCCTGGCCACACAGATGAGTCTTTACTTATTCAGAGATTGAAATGATGGGGACAAGAGGGCATGGTGCCATTCTGCCAGCCTATTCTCATGCCTGCATAGTGCAAGTGCAGAGAGGCATTCTGTTAGGCTATCTCACCAAGCTTAATGCGAAATACCCCATTTAGAGTGTTCAGTGCGAAATACCCCATTTAGAGTGTTCAGTAATGCCCACCCCTCCAACAAGAATTCCTACCTGTGACCATCATTGATCTACAGCATGAGAAATGCTCTGCCTTCACATAGGTTAGGCGTTTTGTGAGAGCATTATGTGTGATTTTTCCTTGTGAGATAAGATTAAGATTCTGAGACTCCCTTTGGTTTGATTTTTATCTACAAGGTAGCTTAGGTTCAACAAGCTAGTAAAGCTTGTGCTGCTACTGAGCTAGGTAAAGCATCAAATTAGCAAGAAATCCTCCACTCCTATTTAGGGTTTTCAGATCAGTTGTTTTGGACCGATTCCTGTGCAGCAATTTTTCAAGTACTGCAACAGAATATGTAGTTTCATTATGGCATGTTCATTACTTGGGTGCTGAGAGTACTCAGCTTCTCAGCAGCTCTGCGACACATGAAAGGTGACAGAATCTCACTTGAGATCTCAGGCTTTACCACCTGAAATTGTTGAATAGCAGTCCTTGTAGATGCTTTCAGCTTAAAAGGGTATTGGCATTGTATAACACAGGAAAAGAAAATTTCAGTACTTTCATTATGGAATTAGTAAAATTCTGATTGACTGAAAAATGAATCTGTAAGATCAAGAGCTGATAATGGGGGAACCTGACTCATCCACAGTGTCTGAACATTCTGCTAAATGTTTTTGCTATGAAATCTTTAGTGTCAGTTTTGATTAGTTTGAACTCAGCTCACCCCATTACTCTATCTCTTACTCTCTTATTCCCTATTCATTTCAACCACAAAAAGTGTTTTTCTTATTGCTGGCAAAAGGTGATTTATCTCTATACATAAAAATACTTTTTTACTATTTTTAATGAGCCTCTTTATTACTTGCTGTTTGGGTGGTTGATTTGAAGCTAAAAATATTTATAGAAAGCAAAATTTCTATAAATCACTTCTAGAGAGTGCTATTCAGTGATCTCTCATAAACGCTGCTAGCATCAGCACAATACAAGAAGTTAATTTCCAAAAGGTTATCTAGATGAGCTCTGAGACTGGTGCAATCTACTTAATCTTAGATGAAAAAGAGTTATTAATTTTATGCAGTTTTTATTTTCACATTAACTTTCTCTTCTGCAAAGCATAATCACTTTCCCATTGTTTGTAATGCTGTAGTCCTTTTAGTTAGGGCAGTTATCCACAGAGGAAGATGTGGTACCTTCCTGAAGAGCTTACTTTTAGTACACAGACAAGACAAGCAGAAAGAGGGGGCACTAGAGAGTGATTTGATTTGTCAAAGGCCACACCATGAGCCATCAGCAAAGTGAGAAGCAGAATCCAAATCACTTGGCCCTCATTCCAGTACTATACCCAGTGACCATTCTGAATCTTAATATGTCGCTGTTCTTACTGTTCTTTTTTTATAGTTCGGGATCGGGTGCGATCAAAAATGGAGAGAGATATTTTGGCAGAAGTGAATCATCCTTTCATAGTCAAGCTTCATTATGGTAACTATAATAAAATATAGTTCATGTTTGTTCTTAAATTGGTCTGGGAATTGTAACTAGATGTGTTATAATTTCATACAGGTACCCCCTGCCTACTTATGACTGTCTCTAACAAAATCATAGAGGCTATCTGTGTGAAATTCTTCATTTTTGCTGAAGAATTTCAGTATAAGTAAGTTTTAGCCGTTCATCCATTAAAATACGTTTGTCATAAAGTCTGATGTGGTAGGTAATGTTGGTGGGGTAGCTGATGAGTATACATCTGCCAATCCCCTCATTTGCTGTCAGGTACCTCTTAGAAAGCTAGTGGATCTAAATAAAAACTGGTTTTAATAATCAGCACCAGTCCAAATTTGTGTATGTGTGTACATGAATGCAGTGTCTTGCTGAAGTTGCCTCCTTCTGCCTCCCCAGCTTCCCCAGGAACCCCTCTATTACTGTAAAGGGTCTTCTGAGGACATTTTGGATAGGCTCTCCTCTTGCACAAGCCTGTGAGCTTCTCTCTATGCCTTAGCCATTAGTGACTCCTGGTGACTTGTGCAGTGGAAAGCAATATTAATTCATAGGTGCTTAGCATGGAAATTAGTATATAAGTAATGTACTGTTTTCTCTCATCTGATACCATTTTTCCCATAGCCTAAGCTTGATTGCTTAGTTCTATACAGAAATTAAATTTTCTGCTCTCAAACTGCTGAAATGACAAGGAAGCTAACGAAATGCATGATACGCTGCTAGTCAACACAATTCGTATTTTGGAGACCCTTATCATGATTCAAGTTTTCAACCTCTCCATCCTTTTCTAATGCAGCATTTCAAACAGAGGGAAAATTGTATCTAATACTAGATTTCCTGCGGGGAGGGGACCTTTTCACAAGACTCTCCAAAGAGGTAAGCCAATAGCTTTTTAACTTAGAAATGAAAGACTGTCCTGCATTTCTAGAACTTTGATTAAGTTGATGTGAATATTCCTGCAATATATACTTAATAGAATGTTATCATCTTGCATCTTTAAGAAGGTTCATAATAATTGCATTTGAATTATGCCATAGGTAATGCAACAGATAGCATTTAAGCATCACTGTTGCAGAAAACTGCACCACTAATAAGCCATCCCTGTAGCAAAATAGCTCCAGACTCATTGCTTACAAAATATATATTGCATGTGATGAGAAGCAGTCTGAGAAATCAATCCCCACTACATTTTGCCCTGGAGATAGGGACAAAACCACTGGAAAAACACAACTCCCAGCAGAAAGGAGAGAAGGCTGTAGGCTAGGGCTGACCCCTCCAGCAAGGATGCTAACAGCAGAGTGTCAGCCAGTGAGCAGCAGAGGAGCCGTCTCCTGCAGTAGCTGCTGGGAGCAGGTGAGAGGCCAAACACCATGCTGGTCGGGGCTTGAAGGCTAACTGTCACAGCCCTCGCCTGCTCTCCTCCTGCCTGCCTGGGGACAGCTGCTGCTTTCATCGCCTCCCATCCCTTCCGTGTTCCCTGCAGCTCCTGCCTCTGGAGGTGCTGCTGCTGGAGAAAGAGGCAGCCAGAAAACAGTCCAAACTTGAGTCTTGCTAATGCCTTAAGAGATAAGCAGTGGTAGGGTTTCTAGGTTCATTTAGCACTTGTCTCTGTCTGCACATGCCTCTGTCTGCATTGCTTGAAGCGGTGCATCCTCCTGCACTTAGACTCAGAGAGGGCCCTGCAGGCAGTACAGAAGGTTCCAGGGAGGGTGCCTGCCACCCTGGGGCTTGGCTCTGCCCCAGCATTCTCTGTCTCTAACATGACATCCCCAGCCCTTAGTCTCTTTCTAGGGTGCGATGTCAGTGGTGCAAGCAACCACCTAACACACAATCTTTACAGATAATGTAGGGAACTTTCAAATGTCATCTCAAGGGGCAGCTATGTTAGCTCACCTTGTTTGCAGAGTTACTGGTGGACTAAAAAAGCTGTGAAATAGTGCTTCTGTTCAAAAGTTCCCTGACTTTTTTTCTCACATCTTATTCCTAGCTTGGTAACATGCTGCAAGCTACTGTGTACACCACAGCTTGGGGAGGACCCCAAGAATTCACTTTCAAGGCTTGTTGCTAATGCGAGCAGACATGAGCAACAGGTTTATTATACTGTCAAGTAATGATACTCGGTACAAGTTATTTGTCGCGATTGAGAGGCAATCAATCAATTGCTTTTTAAAAGTTATCAATTGCTTTTTAACAGGGGGAAAAAGATTAATGAACATGAAAATATCCTTGTGCTATTTTGTCATGAAATCAGGCTTTGTTAACGAGGCAAACGTGTGCTGTCTTAGCAAGAGCCTTTCCTGTTTATGGAAGAAGAGAGAAGTGACTCTTACTTACAGAGGGCAGTTACCCATTCTGCACAGTCAAGAAACTTAAAAGTGAAAGAGAACCGCTGAGATTTTGTACTCCTTTAAAATTTCACGTTTTCCCCAAAGCTTTTCTAATGCAATGTACCAAATTCTCTGCTTTATACTATGAAGAATGAGTCCTCTTTACAGTCCTTTTACATCTTTTTTCAGTGATTGCAGCTTATGTTGCATACCTATACTTTGCAGCTTTTTAGTGTGAAGGTATTGCAAGGGGAAAAAAAATATGGGAAAACTTGTTCTGCTTGAAATTTGTTACTTATGGTATTGATTTCACTGGACTTTCAATCAGATCCCATATACTACAGCATTATCTCTCTCCTGCTCTTTTTTCTGACACATCTGACTTTACCTAGATGTATCTGTATAGATTAGATTTCCCCTGATTCCGTTGATTTCACTTCTTGCCTACATTTATTTTGAACCTTACGAATAATTCAAATTTATTTTGATAATTAATGCAATTTTTATGTTCAGACCAATTATATTTTTAGTCAGAGGTTTTGCTGTTATATACATTTCCTTTCTAGCCTTTGGAGTGATAGACTTAATTAAATAATGTGACATCTGTTCTCTGAATACTTTCTTTTTGCTCTCAGCTCTCTGCAGCTTCTCAGAGCATTCAAGACCAGATACTTAATTTTAAAAACAAGCTCAGCAACTTCTACTGTACATACCTAAATTTACATGACACGTAAATTTGTATTGAGCTGACTCATTTTAGTTCTGTCGTGCACAGTATTCACACTTGGGTATCCAATATACCAGCTTCTCTTTCTTCATTATTATCATTGTACATATTGAAATTTAATTAAAGAGAACATCTGGGATATAATGAAAATTGAACCAAAGGGGTTTCTTGCTATCTGAGTTTTTCTGAGCTTGGTGTTTTCTCAGTTACAGAAGTTTCTTACCACCAAAAATGGAGCTTTCAGTGTTGGGAGTATCCATATCTGCTATAGAAAGGAAAGCTGCCCTCAGTTTAGACCTCATCAGGTCCTGAATGTTAGACAGTGCAACACTGCTTAGGTCATCTGCATTGAGAGATTCCTTGAACTCTCAATGCATGGGTTTTTGAATCCATCTCTGAGTCTCTTCATGCTTAGATTTGGAAGCATTTCACTTCCCGAAGAGGTTACATCGTGTTATTTCATGAGAATTTGATAGCCAAATGCCAAGGTTTTAGCAAATTAAGAGATTTGAAAGAAATGAGAGCTGCAATGAATATATTGAATTTTGCCATTCATTTCCATAGGCTACAGAGTTAGAACCATGTTCGTATTATTACAACATGATGTCATGTAAACAGATTAAACAGATGAATGAAAGCAGCATGTTTTAAGGAGCAGGAGTACCCGACAGATTACATTTTGTTTTATAAGGAGAATCTGGTAAGAATTGTTAATGTGAGCTCAGACAAATTGTGGAAAATTGAACCTGATACGATGGTCCTTCCTGCATTCCTGAGTTAGATAATTCCTTCTCCATGTCGTTTAATGCAAGCCAGCCCACCACTGTCCAGTAAATAGATGTGTTCTCTTCCTTCTCTTTAGGTGATGTTTACAGAAGAGGATGTCAAGTTCTACTTAGCTGAGCTGGCCTTGGCATTAGACCATCTCCACAGTCTTGGAATTATTTATAGGGATCTAAAACCAGAGAAGTAAGTTAACAAGAAAGAGTGAACCAAAACATACATGAGCTTTTAGGTCATTTCTGCTCCTTGTCACACAAGTAAGTCAGAAGGTGCCAGAAGCTGTGCTTTCCTTCTTATATGTAAGACTCCACTTGAAGACCCTCACCATGAGCAGTAGGGTCTTCCTATCATATCGTTTTAGCATGAGGCAAAATATTTTGACTGTGTTCCAGTATGACTGGACCTCTGTGTGTCTGGCCTTCAGTTAGTGAATTATCTCAGCATGGCATTCAGATCTCTGTGCCTTTGACTTCACTGCCACTGTTCTCCATTTGCAGCATTTAATCTGGCCTTCCCCTTGCTTTGGTATAATGCACTCAAAGCAACTGCGCTTCTAGCTCATATAAAATGTGTCATGGCACCATTCAGTTTTATTGTAGCCATTGCTAAATGAGCATCTCTGAAAATGAGCGTGCATATTAGCTCATGAGGCACATGATAACTGGGATTTTAAAACCACTTCATTATTAATATTAATGATCGAAATATTTTCCCAATAATTTTTCTCCCTTATATTTCCAGCTGTTTTCTACTCCTAAAGCGCTGTTATGGAGCATTTTTGTTTCTCTGATTTATTTGCAGTACATCAGTAGACTAAATGACACTCTCAGTGCTATCACTCGGAGTGACGTGATACTGTTTTATTTCATGTCGCTCGCCTGGTTATTTGCCTGCATCTTCTGTGTCAGCTCAAATAAAACAGGCTACAGCATTTCAAAGTTACCAGCCTTTTTAGTGTAATGCTTGCTGTCATTTAAAAAAGATGACCACTGAGGGCAGTCTGTTTGGCTTTTGCTTACACTTCCAAAGCTTAACAGCAGAGTAGCCTTTTCCTTCTGCGACATGAAATTCAAAAATATGCAACTCTTTCTTTGAAATGGAGTGCTATTGCTTTCATGCTTATGGATAAAGTAAGAGACCAAAAATTATGGAAGGTGGACTTTGTAGGTGAGAATTTGAAGGGTAGGAGATGTAGCTGCAGTACAATACTATCTGATTTAAACTTTAAATCCAACTGTATGTTTTGGTTACAAAAATAATAGTAGCAGTACTATGTGAATTCATATAGATGTATGTAGCGAGAGTCCTTTGGGCTTAAGACCCTTTTGCAGGTAACTGAAATTCCCAGTCTTGTTTATGCAACCAAAACTGAAAAAGAGAGTCTTTTGCAAATGCAGGAAGTCATCCTGCAGATTAAACAACTGGAGGGAGGAAGGTGCCAGTTTGCTACTAGTATGAAAGGCAGGTAAGGAGCAGTCACACTATAGTTGCCACTGCCACATGCTGTTTCATTGTCTACCAGCAGCTCTTCAGTTTCAACTTCATTCTGACTTGCTATTTTATTTGGCCAGCATCAATGAATATGTACATGATAGAATAACTCCAATTATAGGTTTTGAGCTTCAAACTTTGTTTCTAGTGAGCATTAGTCTGAATCATGCAATACTTTTCTTTCTGGAGTTTGATGAAGCTGTTTTTCAAGCTAACACGTGATATATGAAGCTATTAGAAGGTATCTGAATAAGAGCCTGTGTATTCAACTATAAGTCACAGTGCTGTTTCATTTATAGGCAAATGCTGTAACTTTTTGCTTTAGGAGAAGTTAGAAACCAAGGGGAAAAATAAGTGCATGTCAAAACTCTTCACTGTGTTTGAGATCCTGAGGACCTGATTTTTAGCGTTCTTGGAATTGAGTGTCACTTTCTGTTTTAAAGCACATCTTTCACTGACTTTGGTTGCAACTGAGAGCACTTAAAATTTTTTCAGACCAAGCTGCAGTGCCTCCGATCAGGGATCAGTGAATTGAGAAATTAGATCTCACCCAAGAAAGGAAGGTGACATTGATTTGCCACTGTTACACAGAAGCATGTTGAAAAGGAACAAATGGAATCCAGCTCTCTGGACATTTGCGTCTAAGCTGAGACCAGCTAGCTGTCCTCCTCACTGTGCTACTCTGATAAAATCCATGGGTATCACCTGTTCTTTCTCTGGAAGAAAACAAAAACTATCATCATGTAACTAAATTACATTTATACAGTGAGATCACTGTGTAAAGTTAAGGTGGCAGCCCTTATTGTTATATTTCCTAACTTCTGAATGTATGGTTTATGGTGTTTGATGTACGGTTAAATAGATACCAGTGATGTGGTTGAATCCGGATACAATTTTCATAGTATAAAATTACTTTACATGAATATAACAGTTGTACAGTAAAGGGAGTGATCCCAGACTGGTATAGCTCAAGTTTGTACTTGGGGATAAATCAAGTAATCTATTTGATTGAAAACCATATCTTTTAAAAATAGCTTTATAAATGCAAAGCCTGTGTGTAGTCATGCTTAGGACAGCAGGTCAGTAAAAGCAGTTTGAAGATTTGTGTGATAATCCTGAGGCTAAAATGTTGTTATAGTTTTGAAATGAAGAACTGGTTGGCAATGACAGTATCCTGTAAAAACCTTAAACTGAGCAAACAAAATGGAAAAATCTCATAGTGAGAGGCTATTACTCAATGGGGTTACATTTAAGCTTTAAAAGTAGTCTACTACTTATGTTTTTTATTATCTCAAAATTTGGTTTAGAGGAAAGATTTTTCGCAAGCCTGAATCACATTAACAACTTCTATTTTTTCCCTTCTGCAAAATAATATTAGTTTATTTCAGATTAGTCAATCCTGCAAACCATAACTTAAGTAATTGTCACGATAGAACTTATACTACAGGCAGTGCAGGATAAAAAGGAATTGTAAAACAATAAAGATAAAAAGAGAAGACAGAAAGTGTAATTGGATAATGTTTGTTTCTACAGTCAAAGGAAAACTATTTGTCTGTTGTAATTTGGATGCTTAGAAGCAGGTACATTGTTCTTTGCTTCTTAATGTCACTCTAAGCTAATTCAGTGCAACAGTTATCTTTCTTCTCACTGCTAGCATATTTTCTTTTACATGAAATGTAACTTTCAGTTCATAGTTGTAGGGTTATATGTGTTGGCAGATGACAAACATGGAAACACCCAGCTGTACAAAGACTGCTTCCAGGGGCCACAAGGGAAACTGCAGGCAGCTGAGGGCACTGTGCGAGGGTGATTAGGGAACATGAGGCAGAGAAAGGATATATGTATATAGGGGATGTAGGATAAACACCCTTGGGAAACCAGGACCCATTTATGTTCTTGCTCATGCAAACATTGAGTGTGAGAAACTGTTATATGCTGCTGGCTGGCTTAACCTGAAACAATATTATCCATCTGATAGCTGTGCTGGTATTGCCCCATACCTTTAGCGAGGGTAAGGTATGAACACTCTGATGACAGTAAAGGTATGAAAAAACATGTGTTGTATACATGGAAAAGCAGCATGGATTTTCAGGATGAAATCTATATCTTAAAATCATTTCCAACCCTAACTATTCTATGATTCTATAAAATATAAAAACGATGTTTCTGGGGAAAACCCCACAACTGTTGAATTGCATTGTTATTTATAGGGGCTTTCCAGGTGTGGGGCAAAATGTTGGGTTATTTCTGTGAGTTGTACTCTCCCTTGCTGTTTTTCCAGAGCCAGGTCTGTGGAGTTCATCCATTCAAGCTCACCTCCACACTGGCAGGTGTTCTATTCTGTTCTTTTCTGGAGCACAGGCCTCTTGCTTACGGATTGCAGTCACAGTAATAAATTTAAATATGCCCATTATAGGCTAGCACTTCAAGAACTCTGGAGAGAAAAAATAGAAGTAGAGATGCTTTTATCAAAAAGAAATAGCTTTAATTATAGAACACGTAGTAGTGACTCAGCTGCTGGCCTTTGTTTGATGAATTATACAATAACAGTATGTTCTAAACACACAAATGAATGACAAGATCATCTCTTTTCAATTATGTTTTGGTACAGAGACAACCTTTCACAAGAGTATAGCCCAATGTGTTTGTTTCACTTTTGTCATATTTTCTTCTGGAATAATTGGATTAAAATGACTCTGTAGGAGAAGGAGAATCTAAAAATAGCTGACACCTTACTAGACCATTTTGAAAAGAGAAATATACTAAATCTAACTAGAACTGAAGAAACACCACCCTGGTTATTGTTGGTATTTATAAGCAGAAAAATTACAAACACACACACACACACACCCCAAAGAAAAAAAATCATAATTTTCTGTTTCAGTGTTCACTCTTGTTTCAATAAAAACTGGCAATGTTTTTGTGAACTACAGTAATTTTTCTCAGAGGAATGTTGGGCTGTCTTTGTGAGAATAAAATACGTTGGCAGGTGGCAAATGTGAGAACTCTTGAACTTAGCTTCCAGGGTGAATTTTCATTTATGCATCCAGGCAGAATAAGTTAGCAGGAGCTGAAATCCATGTGGTTAGGCTGTGACTAGTCATTGTGCTCTGTGATCACTTTTATTACTTCAGCATGAACCTAACTACCTGTGCAGTTAATTTTTAGTTCCAGTGAGTTCAAGCAGTTATTTGTGTGCTTACCTTTATTATTATGAGAAGAACAGAAAACCTGCAGCTCCTTCTCCTGCTGGAAGCAGATACTCTGCAGCTGTGTGCTTTGAACACTCTGTTCATTCCAAGCTCAGCTTGCATGCCCGCCCTGAGCATGCTATGGATTAAGGAGTCTCCCCATGCAACTGCTGCAGGCCATGCGTGCTTCAGCCATGAGGCTAGACAGACCATTGAAGATCATTTTTCTTTCTGGAGGCATATAATCCACTGGGGGTTTGTTTGCACATGTATTTGAGTCTTGTATATTTCCTTATCTAAGTGTGTTCTATTCATGTTTATTAACTGCACTTTGTACCTGCCTAATGAATGATATTTTTTTTGCTTTACAGCATTCTTCTCGATGAAGAGGGCCACATTAAGATAACAGGTATGCGAGGAAAAACTTCATGTCTATAAGCTGGGGTTTTTTTGCAGTATGTTCCATGCATCTTAGTCTTTGCTTAGAAAGAGTTTCCTTACAAGAATGCAGAAGCCGGAAGAGTTTGAGTGTTGGACTCCTCTCGCAATTTGTCAAGCATCCATGCTGCATAGCACATGAAGAATGTAGTGTTTTCTTGGTAAGACTGTACTCTTGAAGCATGCAGGCTTGGCTGCTTACCACTGTGGATGGAAGGATGCTTCAATATGTCTGCTTCCTCCAGATTAAATTATCTGAATTGTAGCTGTGCAGAGGACACCAGGAAAGGCATCCCTTTGCAACCCTGGCCATCCTATTCACTGGTGTCCAGCTGGGATTATTATTTCTAATGCTTTGGTTATCTAAGCAAAATTCTTACGAGCATTAACTTCACCAAATCTGAACTTTGTAACTCTGCTTATTTAAACTCTCTCTGAAACATGGTGGGATGGCTCCTATGACTGGAGTGTTGGAATGGGAGGTTGCAGGCTTTTTAGGAAAAACAGGCCTGGTAGGCAGGGAGGGGGAGTTGCCCTTTATGTTAGAGATAGGCTGGAGACTATGGAGCTCTCTCTGGGGACAGGTGAGCAGTTAACAGAGAGTTTGTGCATCAGGGTTAAAGGGAGAACAGCAATGGGAGACATTACTGTGGGGATCTGTTACAGGCTGTCTGATCAAGAGGGCTCTGTGGATGAAGCGCTCCACAGAGAAATAGGAAAAGCCTCAAGCTCACAGGCCCTTGTTCTCATGGGGGACTTCAGCCACCCAGACATCTGTTGGAGCGATGCTTGTGCCAGGCCGTGCCAATCTAGGATGTTCCTCAATTGTGTGGAAGACAACTTCCTTCTGCCAGTAACAGAGGAGCCGACAAGGAGAGGTGCCCTGCTTGACCTCGTGCTCACCAACAGAGAAGGGCTCATTGGAAATGTGACGCTCCAGGGCAGCCTTGGATGCACAGATCATGAGATGGTAGAATTCGAGATCCTCAGGACAGTGAGAAGAGCGTGCAGCAAACTCACTGCCCTGGACTGCAACAGAGCAGATTTTGGCCTCTTCAGGAACCTGCTAGGTTCCATGNGTGCTCACCAACAGAGAAGGGCTCATTGGAAATGTGACGCTCCAGGGCAGCCTTGGATGCACAGATCATGAGATGGTAGAATTCGAGATCCTCAGGACAGTGAGAAGAGCGTGCAGCAAACTCACTGCCCTGGACTGCAACAGAGCAGATTTTGGCCTCTTCAGGAACCTGCTTAGTAAGGTTCCATGGGATATAGCCCTAGAGGGCAGGGGGGCCCAAGACTGCTGGATGGTATTCAAGGATCACCTGCTACAAGCTCAGGAGTGTTGCATCCCAACTAGAAAGAAGTGCAGCAGGAGGGCCAGCAGACCTCCTTGGGTGGATAAGGAGCTGCTGAGAAAAATTTGAATGAAGAAAGAGGCTTATAAAAGGTGGAAGCAAGGACAGGCGGCCTGGGATGAACACAGGGATGTTGCCCTGGAAGCTAGGGAACACGTAAGGAAAGCTAAGGCCAAGTTAGAATTAAACTTAGGAAGGGATGTTAAGGATAACAAGAAGGGATTCTACAGGTACATTGCAAATAAAAGACGGACCAGGAACAACTTAGGCCCCCTCCAGAAGCTATCAGGAGAACTGGCTACACAGGATTTGGAGAAGGCTGAGGTTCTGAATGACTTCTTTGCCTCAGTCTTCAATGGGAAAGGCTCTGACTGCACCACCCAAGTCTTGGAAGTCAGACACAGGGACTGTGAGAATGAAGATCTTGGGCCCACTGTAGGAGAGGATCTGGTTCAAGACCTGAACGTGCACAAGTCCATGGGACCTGATGACATCCATCCGCGGGTCCTGAAGAAGTTGACGAGTGAAGTTGCTAAGACACTGTCCATCATATTTGAGAGATCATGGCAATCAGGTGAAGTTCCCGAAGACTGGAAAAAGGGAAATATAGCCCCCATTTTCAAGAAGGGGAAAATGGATGACCTGGGGAGTTACAGACCAGTCAGTCTCACCTCTGTGCCTGGCAACATCTTGGAGCAGATTCTCCTGGAAGGTACGCAAAGGCACATGAAGAACAACAAGGTGCTTGGTGGCAGCCAGCGTGGCTTCACTAGGGGGAAATCCTGCCTGACCAATTTGGTGGCCTTCTACGATGGGGCTACGGAACTGATGGACAGGGGTAGAGCAGTTGATGTCATCTACCTGGACTTGTGCAAAGCGTTCGACATTGTCCCACACGACATCCTTGTCTCTAAAGTGGAGAGACATCAATTTGATAGGTGGGGCACTCGGTGGATAAAGAACTGGTTGGGTGGCCGCACGCAAATAGTTGTGGTCAATGGGTCAGTGTCTGGCTGGACACTGAGTGTGTCCAGTGATGAGTGGTGTCCCTCAGGGATTGGTGTTGGGACCGGTCTTGTTCAACATCTTTGCTGACATGGACAGTGGGATTGAGTGCGCCCTCAGCAAGTTTGCTG
>NDXB01018751.1:116077-132998 GCA_002631895.1 Agapornis roseicollis | reverse complement strand
GGGTCAGAGCAGTCCCAGGCACAGCTACAGGTTGGGCAGAGAAGAGATTCAGAGCAGCCCTGCGGGNGGGCTGATGCCAACCTCATGAAGTTCAACCATGGCAAGTGCAAGGTCCTACACCTGGGTCAGAGCAGTCCCAGGCACAGCTACAGGTTGGGCAGAGAAGAGATTCAGAGCAGCCCTGCGGGGAAGCACTTGGGGGTGGTGGTCGATGAGAACATGAACATGAGCCGACTGCAGTGTGCGCTTGCAGTCCAGAAAGCAACCGTATCCTGGGCTTCATCCAAAGGAGCGTGACCAGCAGGTCCAAGGAGGTGATCCTGCCCCTCTACTCTATTCTCCTGAGACCTCACCTGGAGCATTGTGTGCAGTTCTGGTGTCCTCAACATAAAAAGGACATGGAGCTGTTTGAACAAGTCCAGAGGAGGCCACTAGGATGCTTCAGGGGACTGGAGCATCTCCCATACGAAGACAGGCTGAGAAAGTTGGGGCTGTTCAGCCTGGGGAAGAGAAGACTGTGTGGAGACCTCCTAGCAGCCTTCCAGTATCTGAAGGGGGCCTATAGGGGTGCTGGGGAGGGACTTAGATATAAGGAAGAAATTATTTATTGTGAGGGTGGTGAGGCACTGGAATGGGTTGCCCAAAGAAGCTGTGAATCATAGAATCATAGAACAGTTAGGGTTGGAAAGGACCTTAAGATCATCCAGTTCCAACCTCCCTGCTATAAGCAGGGACACCTCACATAAACCATGGCACCCAAGGCTTTGTCCAACCTGGCCTTGAATGCTGCCAAGGGATGGAGCACTCACAACTTCCTTGGGCAACCCATTCCAGTGCCTCACCACCCTCACATGAAGAATTTCTTCCTTATATCCAATCTAAACCTCTCCTATTTAAGTTTGAACCCATTACCCCTTGTCCTGTCACTACAGTCCCTAATGAAGAGCCCCTCTCCAGCATCCCTATAGGCCCCCTTCAGATCCCTGACAGTGTTCAAGGCCAGGTTGGATGGAGTCTTGGGTGACATGGTTTAGTGTGAGGTGTACATGCCCATGGCAGTGAGGCTGGAACTGGATGTTCTTAAGGTCCTTTCCAATCCTAATTATTCTATGATTCTATCAAATAACAGAATAACCAAGTCAGAATCCCACAGTGCCTGAAGCTGCTGCTCCCCCTGGGTGCACGTGAGCACTGGCATTTGGGAATGAGATGAGCACATGGAGAGGAAGCTGGGGGTAGGGAGAGAAGAGACGCAACAGTGTAGATAAGCTGCAGAAGCCATGCTGGGACATCACAAGTTCCCCCGAACAATCTGGTATAAGCAGAGAAACTCATTACGATGAATTCCAAGTCCCAAATTTGCATCTTTGAAACTAGGATTGTAAAGGAAAAGGTTAGACTGTTTATTTTGTTTGTTTATTCATTTTCTGAAGTGGCAGCTCAGATGAGAGCTGTCACCAGAAGAATAAGCACTGAGTCCTGGGCTAAATATTTCATTTCCACAGATGCTAACATCAAGTTGGTTACAAGAAATTCTTTTGCATTGTTTTTTCATTTGGGGTTTGGTTTTGCTGTTGCTTTCAGGCTTTCATTTAATTTTATTTATTTTTTAACACAGCCTTCTGCTAAATTTTGGGATGAACAAGGGAACCAATAATTAAACTCAAAGAAATTGATGTGAAACTGAAAGGGGGAAGTAAGCCCACATCACCTCTGCCTTTCCTTACAATTTTCCTGTGCTCAGCTCATCTGCCTCATGCAACAGTCAAGGAGGGCTTTGCCCTAATTCATGGCAAAGGAGAGATTTTTCTCGAGTATTACCAGAGGTGGGGATCAAATTTAGACAGCAGGGAGTGCTGCCAGGGTCACTTTTATCTTGCTCTTCCCCTGTGCATCACTGCCGCCAGGGAGCCCACCTCAGACACGCAGGTAACATTGCTGCTGGTACAATCAGCAAAGAGAAGCTAAAGAAAGAAAGGATGCTGAGGAGCCACAGCTCCTTTTGTTATATTTCAGAGAATCACTATAAAAACTTCACATGGGAAATTATGTTTATGCTTCAATGCAGTGAGCAAGAGCATTCCATTTCCCTCCTCTGCCATTCAGGCTAAATTCAGCTCTCCCTGCCACTGGTATCTTTGGAATACATCGCTGAATTTATTCTGGATTTTCACAGTGGCATCTGGGAGCAGAACAGGGAACCTTATTTATTTATTAAGGCTATATGGGTTTGAGATTTGTTGCTGCAGGAGGAAACTTCCTCAATATATTTTATGCTTGGTTGCGGCAGATTCAGTGTTACCTCCAGAGGAACAGAGCCAATTAGCAGAGCCAGGGCTGCAGCAGCCTGCACACTGCAATCCTCCTGCACTGCTGCTGAGAGTGCCAGCTTCCAGGAGATCAAGCAGGGTCTTTCCTGGCTGAGGAGCCTTTGACGTCGGCGCTGATGCTGAGGCAAGGGAGACACGGATGGATTAAAATAGCACAGCTATTATCATCTTCACTCAAAATTCTGGTTCAATTTAAATTCCTTTGTCAGGAGAACAAGAAAACTGACTTTTTCTTTGAGAGGCTCTTCTCCCTCCTGGCTCCAGAAGCATCTCAGTGCTAGGAAAAGCAGAGTCCAAGGCCTCACAACAAAAGGCACCATTTGGCTCCCAGGGAGGTTCCCAAATTTCTTCCAAACACAACCAAGTGTTGGTGGCTCAAGCTGCGTGTCTTACTGGACACAAGTTACAAGAGGCCAACCACATCCTACTGTTCCAATTGCTTTAGAGGTAAAGAGCCAACCCACACAAAAAGAAGTCCCATGGGCTTGCTGTGCTCAAAACATATTCTCTGTGCCAGGAACTGGAGTTCCAGTTTCACCTTCAGCTGGGGCAGGTGGCTCCCCTTTTCCTTCACTCTGTTGCATGTGGGTAAACAGCCATTAATGGCATTTTCTACTTTGCAAAATGTGTCACCTCTGGATGCAATTCTCTCTGCATCCCAGACTGGGATGTTCTCAGACTGGTCTTTAGGAGCTGGCACATTAGGTTTCCCTTATAAGCACATTTAGGTACTTGGTGCTTCAGAGCTTGGGCACATCCAGCTGTTCATTGGTCTAGTCCATGAGGGTGACACTTGTGTCTGCTCTTTATACTAGCTCTGCCCTCCTGCTTTCCTACATTATATTACTGCATAGAGACTCTTTCTCTCACTGCTCAAAAAGTGGGACTATGGGATGCCTCATTACAAAAAAGCCTCTGAGGAAGTGGTTGAATTTTTCTTGCTCTTCCTGAAGGGAAGACATCACTATAATGCCCAGTGTGATTCTAGTATGGCCCCTTCCTTATGGCACCTCAGACCCTGGGGTGCCAGCAAACAACAGAAAAATACAGAAAGGCTGACACTTGCATCCACCATCTTGCTTCCTGAACATAAAAGTATTTGATGCCTACCATATATGATGTGAGTCAGAGACACCTCTTTTCAGTATGAGGTACATTAACACCCTGTGCTCAGCAGTGTCTGCCTCCAGCTCTCAGCACAAGGGCAGGACAGGGATGCACTGACAGGAAGAAACCCAGGCAAGGAGGAGTAATGGGTAGAGTTATGGTTCTGAATGAGGTCCTTGTGCAGCTGGTCCAGGTCACACATGCACACCACAGCCCACAGCCATCCCCTGCCAAAACTGGTGCTCAGCTAAAGATTTGGAGAGGTGAGCTCCTACACCCTATCTGTAAAGCCAGTTCTGCCCATGGGGAAAGAGGGAGAACATGGGCAATAAAGGAGGAAAACCCATCATAGACATCATCCAGTGGGTTTACAGTACCTCTGCCCTAACAGTTACAGGCTTCCTCAGTTTCCCACCTTCTCTCCTTCCACAACTCTGCTCCGCTCCCCAACCTCCAGATCAGAAGATGGTTTTCTTTCTCCTCCCTCC
This sequence comes from Agapornis roseicollis, assembly GCA_002631895.1. Classification (NCBI taxonomy): domain Eukaryota; kingdom Metazoa; phylum Chordata; class Aves; order Psittaciformes; family Psittacidae; genus Agapornis; species Agapornis roseicollis. Next base: position 129,073 of record NDXB01018751.1, on the reverse strand, counting down.
CTTCCTAGTGGCAATTCTTGCTGAATTCGTGACAAGAAAATGAGCACGTTTCACACACAGCTGCCCATCTCTGGAGACCACTGGAGCGAGAGCTGAGAGCCAGAGCTGCATCACTGGGTACTCTGTGGCAGGACTCCCGGGAACCATCCTCCCCTTCCCTGGGGATGGGGCTGCTCTGCTGACGTGCTTGGCTGGGCATGAATAGGGCTCATTAGAGATGGAGGAGTCCTGCTGGCCCTGACTGTGGTGCAGGCAGCACAGCGTCAGCACACCCCTCACTCACTCTCTTCTGCATGTCTCTGAAGAGAGATTCACCTCCTTTCAACCCTTTCAGAGCCACCCCTGGTCTCCAGCTGGGGATGGGCACTTCCCAGTCATCTACCCCAGCCTGCAGTATGAGGGTAGCTTGTCCAGGGCAGAAGAATTTAAGATGGAGAGCCTGGGTTTCTGTTTAAGTACTGCAGCTACTTCTCAGTAAGGAGATAGAAAGCATGCAAAATGTCTGCCCTCCCTTAGAGCCTTGTCATGAATTTGCAGAGGACCACTATAATCCTCCTGTAAGGAGGAGCTCTCCAGGTTTGCTCTCCTGAGTGTTTGGTAAGAGCAGACTGTCACTGCAAACCCGTTGCCTCTGACATGATGGCTATCAAGGCTTTTTCTAGCTTTGCTCCCTGCTATGCTGTTGTCACCTTGTTGGATTTCAGGTGTGCTCTGGGCCCCAGCTCTCCATCAAAAAGGAAGGGGTAACATACCACCTTGTCAAAGGGCCATGATGAGCACAAGCAGAAGTATATCAAGGAACATTCAGCTGCATAAAAGATGAATTGAGCAGATGGCAGTGATTCTGCCAAGCTCCCAATCACTGCTGACCATATCTGTCCGCAAAGCAGAGCTGACAATGTCAATTTTGGGTGTTAATAGTTGCATTTGCCCATAATGGCACTTATCGCATCACTTTAGAAAGGTTTGTTTCTATGCAGGGAAAGTCCCATTCTTCCCTCCCTCCCCAGCTTTGGAGGAATTGCCCACACAGTTTTGATTTAGTATTTCCCATCTCTCTTCCTCATTTCAAATCCTGAGGCTCTCCACACCTTCTGCGCTGGAAACAAAGCCTTAAAATAAATTAGAAGAGAAAGGGAAAAGAGTGTGCACTGATCCCCCAATTAGCACGGAGCACTTAAGCAGTCAAACCTTTGCATGTTAATTGCAATCAGTCCAAATACAAAAAGCTGAAGCGACAAACCCCACAGCTAATTCCAGCTGATTAAGTCACTCCCCATCCCAGCGCTTGTATATGTTTCTGGTTTAATTCCCTGGCCTCTGGACACAGCCTGCTGATAAAAGCAGAGCTTTATTTTCACTCTCCTCCACCCACATCAGTTTTCTTCACTGAATCCAATTCCAGGGTCATGTCCGCACACCCAAGTTCTTTCCCCTGGTCTGGACCATGGCACTGGGTCTTGTGGTGCCAGGGACATCCCCAGGACTGAAGGTTGGTGGTGTGGGGTAAGGAGCAGGAGAAAGCAAAGCCAAGAACCAACACAGAATTCACAATATCCCTGAATAACTCAAGTGGGAAGGAGCTCTGCAGGTCTTTGTTTAACCGCTGACCAAAGCAGGACCACCTTTGAAGTTAACTTATGTGCTCCAGGCAAATAGTGAGTCTCTGTAAGTATGGAGATCCCACAGCCTACCTGGGCCTGTGTTTTGGTGACTAACTACCTTCCCTATGGAAATTTTTTCCTTTTATGTAACAGGATCTCCCCTGTTGCAACTCCGTCTCTCATGCTATTACTGTGAAAATTAATTAGGACCAAATTAAATCAGAAAGGGAGTATCCAGACAGAAGAGCTCTCAATTCTCTGTGAAAAGCAGGGTGCACAGCACAGCCTCTTCTTTGAGCACAGCAGGCTCAAACCAAGCTGCAGATTCACACTTCCTGGGGATTTAGCTCCAGATCAAGATGTGTGTAACTACATACACCAATACATACAACTGTCAAGAAACAGCCTCTCTACAGTCTTCCCCAAAAGGGACTCCTCTTTCCAGTATTCAGCATAGATATGGTGTTAGATCTTCTGGGATTGTCAGCCCACTCTTCTCACCCCATATACCACATAGTGCCACCAGTTACCCCTTTAACCACAGGGACTCTCTGTTAGACACTGATGTGCTCTCCTTCCAGACACCTAAGGTAAAAAATCAGGATGGAGACCAAAGCTGATGTTTGTCACAAGCTGAGTTAACATCATCAAAGCAGCTCTGTGTGTGGAAGAACATGCAGTAGAGTATTGCATGTATACCAGAACAGTGCAAAAGGGGATGCATGAAGATGAACCCAAGACTAGAACTGCACACACTGGGTCAGACTCTGCATTATTGTCCCTGCATCAGGTCCTAAGGATGCCAGGGGATGTCATGTATCGGAACAAGGTCAAGGTGTCTTCAATTGTGGGACTGGCAAGTCTTTTTGAAGGTCCTGACTGAGAAAGTTCAGACAGACATTGGGAAGAAAAAGAACTAGATAAACTGCGTGAAGCTAGTACAGAACCTTGTAGCACATTTGTTAAAGAAGATAACTGAGAAGCAGATAGGAGCTGTAAATCTAATGTGAGATTACATAGGAAACTCCCTCTGAAGTGAAGGGTGAATGACTGGGACCCCACTGCTCCATGACAAGACGTTGCTCTGGTATAACCATGGTCCTACTCAGGAGGAGCTAGTTGTTGAAGGACCCAGAGGACTGAAGGTTTGCATGACCTCTCTGGTCTCCATTATTCCTGTTGCTTTAGTCCAGGATACAGCATGAAATGTCAAATTGGTCTTTTGAGCTTAGAAGCAATGAGGTCTGCAGCTCTTGTACAGAGCTCACTGAAGGGTTTTCTTTTCTTCTTGTTGCTCTGTTAACCAGTTCTTTTAATCAAAGTGTTCTTTACCTATGAACAATTCTTGGAAGTAAAAATATAAACAGATTGAGGGCTCAGGCTCTCCTCTCACACACATTCTTCTCAGGTCCTGCAGCTGGGTGCAGAGGGGCTGATGCAGCATGGCTCATGCCAGTGGGCAAGGGAGAAGCAGGTTCTAGGTCACCAGCACTCCACAGGACAAGGGATGCACAGTGTCACCTTGGCTCTGCCACTTCCAATTCTGTAGGTGCTCAACCACACTCAGGATTAGGTCTAACATAGCCAAACATGCACTTCAAACACACCCCCTTTCTGTAGAAGGGATAGCTCAGTCTATTTATATGTAGTACATTGTGTTCAAGAATATCAAAGCCCAGCACTATAGACAATGCTGAACTTTTATTTCCTCCTGTAAGCAGGGCTGTGCTCATACAAATGTACTATTTTTAGTTAGAGTAAGGGAGCAGTTCTCACAGAAGGGTAGGACATGAGGAGTGTATGGCTTTACACTGAATCAGACAGAAGGCTTAATTCCCTTTTTAGTCCCACATGAAGAAAAGAAATGAAGAAATGAAGTAGCTTCACAAAACTGGGGCAGGAGGAAAAAACCCTGATCCTAGCATAGGCTCAGCTGTTACAGTCAGGATGTGGGAAGACTGCCCTTCCTCTGCCCAAAGGAGTTTGAAACAACAGGCCCCACATCTCTTTGGTGGGGAGGGCATACCAGCCTGCTCCACCCCTCCCATTCTGATGGCTTTGAGTTACATGAGGAACAAAATGTTCACTGCTACAAGAGGTGGACCCTGTGGACTGCATCCCTAGAACATATTCTCTAGCAGCAGGTATAGAGTAGGTTTCACCTCACACCTAGGAAAGGAGAAGGAAATGGCAAGTAGATCACTACCCCCTCTACTATTTCATTGCCTGCCTTTAGGGCCCTCTTGGCTGTGTGTTCAGGAAATTTCCTCATGAGTGGAATGAGATTGCATCATGCACCATACAGAAAAGTTCCTGACCAAAGAAGCTTGCTGACCAAGCACCTGCACAATCCTACCTTCCCTGCTCATTGGGGTAAGGTACTCAGCAAGGTAAATCCCAAGGTGCTCAGGAAACGGCCACATTTACTGCCCAAATTTCTCCCTCCACAGACCAGCTGGGAGCCAGACCAGCAAGTCAAGAGACTTCCACCATGCACACTAAAAACTAACCACATTGAGGGGACAACAACTTCAACTTTCTGCCAATGTCCCCAGAAAGAGCTACTTGCTCTATGAAGAACTGAGAAGCAACCCAGACACTGCAGTGTTGATCCCTCATCTTCTGATTAGGCAGGACTTCCTCTAGAATGCAGCCATGGTGAGGAAATCAGTGACCAAAGGGAGCCCTTTGGTTTGCTCCAGCCTCTATCAGATAGCTTCCTTCCCTCTTGCTATGTACTTACAGAAATAAATCATTTAATTAATCAGCCTTAAAGGAAAAATACAAACCCCACGCAGGTAATGGATCTCTAACACTAGCTGTGTTTCCAGGGACAGAAACTCCAATCAATTACTGGAGCTCACCATCCATTCATCTACATTAGCAAATGCATTCGCCTGCTGTTCCAGGCCCTGACCACCCAGGTGCAATGCCTGCAGGAGGTATGCATGGCATTTATCAATGACCACTGCCTTCACATTTTCCACCACTTATTCTTTGAATAAGAAAACAATAGATCTCAGCAGTTTCACTATCAAGAGACAGCCTGCTCAAGCCTGATGTACTGTACACCATGGAGGACATTTAACACATCCCAGGAAGTCCCTTGCACGCTTCAAGGCTTCCTTAGAGACCTTTTGCCATGCCACTCCTAGAGCAGAGGGGCCCTTGCATCCCAGCCTCAGAGGGCAGGGCTTTCATCAGGTGTGTTTTGGCTGTCTCAGATTTTACCTTTTTAAACTGTGCTGTCGCAGCAGTCCTGCTACCAAACACTGCTGGATCTTCTGCAATGATGGGAAGCAGCAAGAGCAAAGCTGCTCCATGAGCTGTGACAAAAGCAACTGCAGTACAACAGTACCCAAGCAGAGCAGGGCCGGCAATGAGATCAAATTGACAGATCAGTGTGAGACAAACCCAGTGCTTATTCCACCAGCAAGCCAGGACAGAGCCCAGCACAGCTCATATCATGACTAGGTCTCAGGTGAAACTGTTCAGGCAACTTAAAGCCTGTTAGTGCAGGCAATGCCCTGACACAGGATAGCAAACAACATGACTCAGATGGGTTCTTTGCAGGTACCTGGTTTGCTTTAGTGGGTTTACCTGCTGCAGAAGGGAGGCCCCTGCACTTTCTGCAGCTCACTGGTATAGCACAACAGCTTCAAATATCTGCCAAGAAAAGAGAGAAAAGCCACCCTTCCTTTCTCACTTTGGCTGTAATGTCCCCTACGCCAACATCTGGTGGTACTGAAGGTGTGTGGAGAAAAGGCAGAGCACAATAATGAGCTGCATGGTTTAGTCCCTACAGTTGAAATGGGGAGATGTAGGGCTGGTTCACAAGAAACTTCCATACCTCAGATGCGCTAAAGAGAACAACCCCAAATCTCTATGGGGAAGCTTAGTCTGTGTATGAGTCCACCATGGTATTAAATAATTCACAGCACATTAAACAGAACAAAGGTATTCAACCTGCCAAGAGAAACTGACCGCCTATAATCTGCTTAGCTGTCACTAGTGCCAAGTTCTTCCAGCCTTGGTCTTTTCTAAGTGATAACTATTTTCAACTGATAACTGTGTGTGTCATTCATAATCTTAGGAGCTTTTCTCCTCTCTCATTTTTATTTCTGCTCTGTGTTTGACTTTGTATGATGTATGATGCATCCTGTCTTCTCTATTTGCCTTCTGGCTGAAACACTTAACCAGCTGAGGTTTCCCTCTCTGAAGATTTTCCTCTCTTCCTATAAAGCTTACAGAAGTGCTAACTTCGCATCTTTGTTCCTCCCAGGAAGATGCATGGAGCAGGTAGGGTTGCTGTCCTGGGACTGTGCAGTACTCTAAGGTTAATTTGTGAAATTCAGACTCAGCAGCCACAGCAGCTGCTACTCCAAGGGAGAAGGAAAATGCTGATGGTAACAGCTGTCTCCATGATTTATGAGCCATACTGGAGCATCTAGCAAGCTCCAGAGAGCTGCATATGGAAGGGGATTTTCCTGTGAATTACCTTCTTTAAGGAAAGGTACTAGGTATATATTTGAGGGGAAATTGCAAAAGACTCCCTCAGTGATGAGCAGTTCCATCTTCCTTTTGTCTGTCAACCCCATCCCTGCTGTAAGGAATTATGATAAAGTGGTGATCTGAAGATACTTTCAGGGAAAGGATCATGTTCTGTAAACCACTGTCCACTCACCTCTAAGATCTGTGGAGATGATGCTTTTCATGACCCCAGTACCTCAACATGAGTGTCTAGGAGCTTTGTGTAGTGGCATGTAGGTCAGCGTGTGCAAATCTGTTTGGCTGTGAGAAGATGGTGAAACATCCTCTTCTGTTTTACCCTTCTTGACACCCTCCTGTGGACAAGCTTTTCACACAGTTAGGGAGATCCAGGGCTCACAACAGCTTCTGCCAATGCAGCACTCACATTGTCATAATAGGTTGTAGGAATTTCTCCCTAAGTTGCACAGCATACCCCTTATCCTGCCTCCAAGGACATTACAATGCTTCCCACCACTCCAGCTGGGCAGCTGTATCAGTAAATGACACCAGCTGATTGGGATGACAGTCCTGTCTCATCTTTCTGAACCATCACTGGAAGGGGAGCAAACTCTGTCTGCAGCAGGAATCCTTGTAAATTCCCCATAAGGACCACAAATGTTCTCTGATTCTGCCATGCTCCAGTGAGTAGGGTACAGCACCTAGGGGATCTAGAGACCTGAACTCTTATGTTTCTGGTTTTCTTGTTTATACCATTCTTGGGTGCTCCCTTTTGCTCTGTTTACATACCTCCTGGGGCATTCACGTGCTCCTGTAGTGTGAATCATCATTGCTGTTTCATAACATGAAGCCAGGTGGACACTTTATCCGACAAAAATGTAACAATGAGCAGTCATATACTTCTATGCCATCCTTGTTTTCAGAGCATAAATTATGGGTTTCTTCCCCTTTGTCTAGCAAAGCTGACCAGAAGCACTGCTGTGAGACAGTCCCAGAAGAGAAAGCTAAATTCTTCTGGGGGTGGTGCTGAGATATATACATATATGTATATTGCAGGGGAAGGATGCTGAGAAGATTTTGGGCCTGGTACAGAAATACCATTAGACACAAATATTCAATAATCATTAGCTATTTCCCATTTTACTTCTGCAAAATCTTGATTTTGACTTGCAACCTATTGCCTAATTAATAAACAATAGCACGTTCTCTTAATTTATTTGCTGGTAACCAGCTCCGGCACTCACATTTATGAAAGCTTGTCTCCAAGTCAGAAACTTACTTTTTGTTTTCAAATGCAAACACAGCCCTGGATGTATTCCCATGAATCGAAGAACATGTTGTTGTTTTTTTGAAGAAGGACTTAGAACTAGGCTCATGGTTAATTCAACAAATTAAATTAAACCAGTTGGCAACTCTGATTTCAAGTTGGCTCATTTTCACCCATCTGACTTCAAAATGGCAGAATGGATTTTGCTCAAACATGAGGAAAAAAAAGAAAAGAGCTTGCCTTTGGGAAAAGGAACAGAGACTAGAAATAGAAATATGAAATAATAATAGTATTTTTATACCCTTCTTGTTCATCCCATGTTAAGCAGAAGAACTGGCTTGCCAGCGCTCTGCCTGCAGGTGCGCAGCAGCGGAGGGATGTCTTTGTCAGATGACAATGACATCCAAGTGCAGAACTGAGATGCCATAGTGGTTTCTGCTCCAGCAGGATTGTGACCAGCGGTGCTCAGCAGGGTGCTTTCTGCCTCTTTTCTATAAAGAAAATCCATCTTTACCTGCAGCACCCACATTTAAACTCAGTATTTCAACAAACTGGGCAACAGCTCCTGTTGTGCTCTTCACAGCTCCCTGAGGAGGGTGCATCTCCGCATAGCAACTGAAAGATGAATCCAGTTGAAAATGTTCTCGTCATTCACCAATAAACCCACAGAGTGAAAGAATATACAGTGTGAGGATGTGGGTGGGTGAGGATGGATATACCCTGTGAGATTTGGTACATGCTAGATGGACCATCTCAAAACAGCACCGCTGTGAGCTCTGTACCATGCCACCAAAATGCTGGCTTTTTCCACAGGGGGAGAGTTCTTTCCTGAGGGCTTGTACAGCAAAGATTTTTGACACAAAGCATAAGGAGCACAGCCTTGTATCTGCCGTATCTGCTGATACTGCTTCTTATTTCAACAACTTACACTTTCTAATTGGTCTTGCATGTTTACCTGACAACATCTCCTAAGAGAATGGTGTGAGTGCTAAAGCTGAACTCTTCTCTTGTCACATGAGTGCAAGTACAGGGGAAAGGAATGGGTAGATCTTTCTTCCATACAATGGATACAGGCTAAAGTCAGACACTTCCTTGACATAGAATAATGAGCTTTAGGGAGCTCCTCTAAATCCTGATTTAGAACTTGGCCTGTAAATACACAATGCAAACGAGACTGATATTTAACATACAGGCTATAGAGGTGAATTTTCAGTCCTAAACCAGAGGTAATAATACAAAAACACTGTCTGTAACTGTTTATATAAATTGTGTTTTTAACCAGGAACTCATCTAGAGACAGTTATTCCAACCACAGTCTTTACTATCATAATTTGTACCTTCAGTATTGCACTGTTCTCAGCATGATGTCAGAACTTCAGTGAAGCCATTCACCAAAGTTGGTGCAAACCCTGACATGATGCTTGTTAGCAATATCCATCACTGTGTTGTTTGATCTCAAGCATGTTAGCTTTCTGGTGGCTTATAGGAAGGCTTGATGGTTTGGGATATTTTGGCCAAGTAGCCAAAGACCTCAAACCTAGCTATTTTGGAGGTAGGAGGTCCTCAGTTTTATGGAGAAGGAGCCTTCATCCCTTCAGCAGGTATGTCCTGGGATGATGAGTTACTTTTGCCATGTGTTTGCTGCAGCCCTGCCTTCCCACACTGCCCTTTTGGTGTAAGAAACAGTGTCAGAGCTGGCTGTTGGAGAGGAATGTGGGCTGTCTCCACTTTGTTCATGATTTAGCAGCTCTGATGGGGCTAAAAAGTCCATAGCGGGACTCAAGGTTGAATCCTCTGCTGCTGCATTTCCCAGGGGCTGGTGAGAACACACAGAACAGTTAATATTTAAACTGTTGACACAGTGCCCGATTTAGACAGCTGCTTCAGTGTCACCCTCATCTGGGGAAGCGAATTGTCTGTGGAAAAGCCGCATGATCTAAACAGCAAGCACAAAATGTCTAGGCTCCCTCAAACCACATGCTTTGGCTGCAGCTGAGTTGGCTTAGTTCTACTCTCCAGGCAGAAAATGACTTACAANGAACTAACCTGTTGCCCTCACCTAAACAGCAAGCACAAAATGTCTAGGCTCCCTCAAACCACATGCTTTGGCTGCAGCTGAGTTGGCTTAGTTCTACTCTCCAGGCAGAAAATGACTTACAAGGGCTTTTCAGCACTGGTTCTGTTAGATGAAACTCCACAGGACAACTGGCTGGAACATGTTTGTCGTTCTTTTTCCTTCAAAAAATCCGCATTTTTTTCAGAACCCATAAAAAGGACAGTGAAATCATGCTCATTCGAATGCAATGATTTCAGCTGCCTTGAAATGAAATCTTTCATTTAAGTTTTAATGTCCACTTTGCGCTCTAATTTAACTTCTCTGGATTTCCCTCGTTCTACCTCTGCCTGCTTGAATTTAGTCAATGAAAATTGTGTAGCTAGAAATCAAAACATGATCTATTCTTGGACACAAAATACTCCAAAGATATATCGATAAAAAAAATGAAGCCTTTTTGACATGGAACGTTTCACATGCATTAAAGACACTAGTTTGAAATTTCCAAAACAACTCATTATATAGAAACCCTGTTCTTTCTCAAATTTAAGAGGTTATATACTTGCTTTAACTCATGATAGTTGGCAGAGCAATGCACTAAACTCTGCAAGCTGCTACCTTCTGAACTCTGGGAGGTTGATCTGCAGAGGTATTTTCTGCAAATACAGATAGGAAGGAGTGTATTGATAGTCCTGCATGCTGTTATACACACTGATCTTGAGGATTCCTTTCTACAGGCTTTGTGTATTATTTTGGATATAAATTCCCAAGCCATTGAAAAGTCAGAGGAACTTGGATGCTTTAATCACTAAGGAGTTTTGAAAATGTGGAGCTCCCATTATTTGAATATTCAGTAAGTTTATCAGGACCATTGATGGTAACAATATCCCTGCTGCTATTAGCAAAAAATCTTTTCAGTATTCCATGACTGAGGTGGACAGGTATTGAATCTAATGGGGTGTTTATTGCTGCAAACATTGTAGACCTGCCCTCTGTGGGCTTCCAGGATGTTTGGGTAAATACTGGTGCTGCTTATGGCAGGGGGCTTGGACCTGGATGATCTTAAGGTCCTTTCCAACCCTAACTGCTCTATGATTCTATGACGTGGGTTAATATAGCAAAATTGCTGTAATTTTAGTCTAGACAAAATATTCTTCATAAAAGGGCAGAGGATAGTTATCTTGGGCAGGTGTGAACCCTGGAGACTGTCTATGGATGTGAAGGAGTTATTAGCACGTTGCCTCAAACTATGGCTAGAAGAAATCATTAAAACTTTTTCCCTGTTGCAGTATGAGATCTACTCATGGAAACCCAGGGGACAATAGACTAAACAGAAGAGAGCAGGAAGATATGGTGAGATTAACAGGGCTAAAATCTCACTTCAAATTAAATGAGATGCCAAGATGAGTAATTATTTACAGCAGTTAAACACACACACAGTTATCTCTTTAATAAAATGAAGGAGGGGTAAAAGGAGCATTACATTAGCTGTCCAGACTGGCAGGTTGCAGGAACTATAACTCACCATCACAGCTTGGAAAGATTTCTGGTTTGCTGCTCTCGTCTGCTCTATTCTTTCATTATTTAAGTGTTAACATGGCAGACACCATCCACTTGTTATTTCTTTTTTAAAGCTAAGAAATACCTGGCTTTTACTGCTTCTATACTGGGGGCAAAGCCTCTTTATCTTTCACTTGTGATTTTGGTGAGGCTGAGACCCTCAAGAGTTTGGACATCTGAGACTGTGGACCAGATGTCTAGCTCACATAGTAGGTTTCTAAAAACTTCAGCTTTAAACAATTATGGGGCCAGGGGCAAGGAATTCCAAGAGGAAAGGGCAGCAATGCTCCCAGGGCCTCCCCACTGTCAGGAAAGGGCAGCTTCTCAGGTCAGTATGGCTTGGGGCTTTTAAAGACAAGAACTGTCCTAATGGCTGGTGGGGGGAGCAAGAAGTTGAATTGTAGTATTTGAAGAAAGGAAGGTAATGGTTTTATATTATACATAGACTTCAAATGTTACCTGCCAAATGTCATACAGTTGGTTTGTTGAATGGGTGGTGGCTTCAGTCAGTGTTGGAGAGGGGAGCAAGAACTGGATTCCATATGTTAGGTGCTGAATGGAGTTCCTAGCATGACTTTTCATCCTGACTTTTCATCCTAGCACCCACACTGATGCCACTGGCAGTAGGTCCCAGTTAAGAAGAGATTCAGATACCTGAATGCCCAGCTGGAGCATATCAGACTGTATAAATCTTCCTGTCTTCCTGCCCGAGTGTGGCAGAGAGAGCATGTCTCCGCTTCTAGGATGTAAGGATGGTTCCATCAGTGGCAAGCAGGTTTCCAGCATCCTGCTTGCATTCCTGCACTATTCAATTTCCCTATATTTTTAACCCTTAGATGAATGCTCACAATGTAAAGCCACAGAGGTGTGGAGCAGATTAAGCTGTGAAAGAACACAGCCTGGATGGAGCATGGACACACAGTGCAGCTACAGTGAGGAACTTTGGGCTGGTAACATCAGTCTGCACCACAGACAACTGGGGATTCAAAGCCAGCTCCCTCCTTTTATCTGCATGCATAGCTGACCATGCATCCCACCTCCCTAACAGCATCCCCCTGTATCCCCACAGCCCCTTGTTACGTGGTGCACCTGGCTGCTCAATACATTTGCCCACTCTGCACTAGCTGTCCATGGTTGTTCATACAACCTTACTTGCACATTCAAAAAACCTCTAGATGACCCCAAAAGGCTGAGTCTTTTAAACTTTTAAAATGAAATTTGGGAGTTTAAGACTCAGCCTATTGACATGAAATACCTCAGTGCCTTACTGATAATGGTCCTGTCCAATCCACTTTTGGTTAACATGGTGAAGTTTGTAAATGCTCGAGTACTGCACTTGCTTGTGGAAATAGGACTCAAGAGCCTTTGAAAATGTAATCTGTGATCCTTGTTCCCCAGAGTTAGGGTAAGTTACTCACCTTATGGTGAAACAATAAGACTAGGGATTTATTCTAATTTTCCCTTAGGGTCTAGGAACTGTCACAGAGCTAGTGCATACCCCAGCCCTTGGTTAAACCCAGCAGAAAGCTTGGACATGCAGAAAACTCTGCTTATGTCTTAGCAAAGTCTTAAGTCCTTTGGGCACACATTTCAAGCAGCATCACTACAGTTATGTTCTAAGTTAAGGACTTTGTGAGTAGGAATCCTCTGGATGGTAAGGACAATTTGCTTTCAGAGGCCAGTAATACAGATTTGGCCTAAAGACAGCACCTTGAAATGGAAACATGTAAGAACTTTCAAACCAGCAGAGAAAAAGTTGACTGTTTCTCCTTTAAAGGCTGTATTTTATAAGTGTTACTTTTGTTTTGGGTAAGAAAAAGAAAAAGGAAACCCCCAAGCCCAAGAAAGATTCCTAACCAATTGATAATTAACAGTGTTCAAGTACATTTATGTCCACATACAGCATTTGTTAAAAAAGAAACAGTTTTTGTGTTTCAACACCTTTTTTTTTTCAAAAAAAAACCCAAACCAAACAAAAACCAAACCACAAACAAAAAAACAAACAAAAGAAAAAAAAAAAAAAA
>NDXB01018751.1:94067-111271 GCA_002631895.1 Agapornis roseicollis | reverse complement strand
TATATTAAAAAAAAAAAAAAAAAAAAAAAAAAAAAAAAAAAAAAAAAAAAAAAAAAAAGAAAAAAGAAAAAAAAAGAAAAAAAAAAGAGAAAAAGAAAGAACAAAACCAAGCAAAAAAAAGTGAAAAATAAAACCCAAGCCCCAAGACTATATACATCTTCTCCTCCCCACTCTCTGCTCCCCTCCCTCCCTTCCCACCCTTTCACCCTCCCTCCCAGCATCTGCGTTAGGTCCTGCTTCCAACACATAGTTTTCACATCTCTCACCCAAACCGATGCTCCCAACCCAGTTTCCATGTCTACCGTAAAGACATCCCACCCTGCTTGGTAAGCTCAGTCACATCTCCAAGAAAGCATTTGGTAACCCGCATGGTCTTTCTTGCCCAGTTGGCTGTGATCTCTGACACCAGGGGAGAGCTCAGCCTCTGCCCCAGCTTGGCATTTGCTCCCCTGCGCATCCCAGTCCAGCTCCTGCAACACTGTCCTGATGCAAATGATTGTCCCTGCCTAAAGAGACTGAGCTCTTGCTGATGGCAGTACACCATGAGTCTCCCTCTATTTATCCCATTTCTGACCTCACCATCTCCCAGAGACCAGGAACTGCTGCCATGGCTGGGTTTCCTCGAGTGCTGCCTGCAGCTATACCCAGCCTGTCTGACTCAGTGAAGGTCCCCAGTTCGCAGTGCTCTAGTCCCTTCAAACCTATTGTATTGCACATATATTTTCACTACTTCTCTCCTATTTACTTTGCTTTTGAAGTTACAGGTGTCTCCCATCAACAACTCTCCCCTCATCCCATCCTCTCTATTAGGATTTCAGTAACCACCTTCCCTAAAGCCTTTGGTCTGCAGCTCCAGAGGTTTCTCCTCTGCCTGATGAAAGAGATTTAAAACCCCTTCCTCCTCCTCCTCACGAGAAAGAAAACAAAACCAGCTCACTCCCACCCCCACCCCTTATCTCCTCCTGCCAGAGCCTCTGGAGCAGATCTGGTCAAACAGACCAGCCGAATCAGTTCCCCACACGGCTCTGCTTCTGGGAAGTGGATGTGCTGTCCATTGGACAGAGGAAGTGCCAAGCCTTGGCAGGTTCTCTACTTATTTGCAAGACATAAGCTGCTGGCGTGGTGTCAGATGTGCATGCAAGAAAGCTGGATGCCAGTTAAGACCTACAGTCCTGTTTGTTTCATGCACTGTGAACTTAGCCTATATACACTACGGGCTGGTTTATGCTTGAAGACATGAATATAAAGGTATATATTTTCCTTTTACCTTAGTAACCAAAGCCTTACTTTCACCCATGGAATAGCAGGGATTTGCTAGCAGGGCTCTTGTTTTCCTCTTTTGCTCTTTCTCTCATTCTCTTTTCGGTTCTTAATACTCAAGGTGAAGGGGGGATAGGAGGGGGACAGGTAGGATTACAGTCCCAAGGTCCTAGTTCCTAAAGGTCCCTGAGTGACAGCACTATACAGTATCAGAAAATGAAACAATAGAGTTGCGTTGGCCATGTATATCCTGAGAGAGATTTCATTTCTATTTCTCCTCTTCCTTCTCCTCCTCCACATGCCTGCCTTAGGCTGTCATGCATGGGAAAGTTGCAAAATGTTCTCCCCCAGTCCAGCTCCCTCAGGCAGCCCAGAGCACCCCTCATGCTCGTGTTTGCAGTCTCTGCTAAAACCACAACCCAGCAAGCAGCAGTCTTGCCCCAAGCTGCAAACAAACCAAGCCCCAATCAGAATTGCCTCCTGCACCACTACAGTGAAAGTCAGAAGCAGCTCCACTTTGGGATATTCTTTCCTCCTTCTTCCACACTACTCTCCCTTTACAAAGAAAAGGTGGACAGCAGCGGGCACACGAGCTGCAGTGGGAAAATCTCCTCCACTTTTCCTACGAGATGAACTTTGTACCCACTGCATGAGAAGTTCATGCCTTTCCTCGTGCTTGTGATGGCTTGAAGCCTCTGAGCCTTAAGTATGATCAAAAATGCCTTTTTTTCTCCACTATCTTCTTTCTGGATCACTGGACCTCAAAATGAGACATGGGTTTGTTGTCTTTCTTAGTGGTGGATCTGGACAGCTATGGAGAGTGAAAATGGGGGTGCCACCTCAGTTATGGAGGAGGGCACTTCTAAAGGCCTTCAGCATTCTTCCCTCACCCCTGTATGGGAACATATTTTCTATTACTCATCTGAGACACAGGACACTCAGTTGTTCTCCAGCTTTCTGCCCTGTCACCAGAAATTATAAGACAGTTCCTGAACTGTGAAAAGTCCTGACCTCACACTCTTTGGCAAAGATTATTGTGTAGGACCAAATAGTCCAGATGTCTGAATATATTAAGACTGACTCTATGAAGTAAAACTGACCTGGTAATACCAGGTCAGAAACATTCAAAGAGAGAAACTAGGACGACTCCTGATAAGAAAGAGAACCCAGCCAACAGAGAACCGAGGCAATAGCAAAGGAGTCTGGTTTCCAGTCCCAGCAGGTGAAAAAATAAGCTGAGCTGAGCTGAGCTTTTTCCCTGGAAAGCTTTTGGATTGTCTCTATGAAATTCTAGGCTCAAACTCTGATTGAAGCCTCAAATATGAAAGACAGCCCAGCTGTGCCTGATCTCCAGCTGGAGGCCCTGGGCTGTACCTGCAGGGTACTGGATGGGGTCAGTTAGGACCCTACTCTGTGTGGGGCTCAGTGCCTAAGCAGCAAAGAGAATAGCAGGTTTTGTATCATCTGCGTGCTGTTGCTCCTTCTGGTCTTTGGGACCAGTTGAGAGAGCTCTCAGGTCTCTAATTCCTAACACATATTTGTCAGGCTTTTACTACAACTATCAAATTACTGGAGGTCCTGAGTCATATCCCCCAGCTTCATAGTATCTTACCACATGGCCATTTGTTCTCCCTCCAGTGGTTATAGGCTTCTTATAACTGCCTTGTTTTTTCCCTTCTCTGATTCTTACTACCCTTTACACTGCAACACATATATAAAGGGTGTTTAGATACTGTACTTATTCATCAATCAGCTGGTTAGACTCCCCTTGAAAACTGAACCTGCTGATAGGCAGCCTCCATCAGGAAACTGCATTCATCTGACATGCATATATCCACCTACATTATACTGCTGATGTCATAAAACACAACTTTATGACTTCCATTAAAACATTTAAAAGCCATTTCCACATAGAATTCCACTAGAAAGCGTAAGTTTCTCCATTGGCTAGGCTTTAACTTCCTGTGTATAAGGTAAACAAAATTACCCAATCCAGCACTATCATCCAGCTCTATCCACTTTTCAGACTTATTCCTATACAGACCCATCTAGACCATAAACTTTAACAATATTGGGAAAACCCATTTTCAAGAGCATCACTCTTGAATATGGAAACCAACAAGAGACTGTTCTGCAGGACAGCTGGAAATCTAAGTCTGATTTAACAATTGTGCTAAAACCTTGGTGAGTCCAACAAGGCCTGGACCAAATGTGTGCATGCATGAACATGAGAGGGGGAAACAGAGATTGGGAGTGATTGAGAAGGATGGATGCCCTATTTCTATGCTTAGGATTCTGTGAGTAGAAAATGCATAAGACACATTACTAATATAAAAATAACAATACCTATTACTCTGATGAGCCCTGATCCTGCTTCATCAAAGTCAAGGCAAAACTTTTCATGACTTCAGTGCTACTAGGTCAGGCCTATAATGAATGATTCACATTTTCTATAGAGACATGAATAAATGAATGAATGAATGAATGAATGAAAAGATGCACATTAGATGCATCTGTCATCTGAAAAACAGGAGTTTTCCTGGTCTCAGAGGATCACTCTGCTCCCCCAAACAATGAGAATCAAGGAAAAAAGAAGGGAAATGCTAGCAGAAAAATAAAGAGATGGCTGGATTCAAGGTAGTGTGTGTGTCTGGCATGTAAAAACCTCCATCAGGTAAGAACAAGGTTCTCATCTTTACTCCAGGAATGGCAGAATGACCCTAGTTTTAAAGTTTTGCACTTGTGAATTTATTATTTTCATGGCTTTTGGTAATATTATAAGGGACATTATTAATCATCAGTGATTGCCAAAGTGGCCAATAATTCAGTGATTTTCCTGAAAGTCACTGGCTCCTTTGGAAAAAGTTGACCTGGCTGTCCAAGGCCAAGTTAGTTACCCTTCTGTACCTTTTATAATGAGTGCCTGTGGCTGGAAGCTGCTGCAGACTTAGGGGCTTCCGTAAGCACTGACGAGCTCAGGGTTTTTATTGCAAGCTTCACCCTGCCCAGGCTTTGAAGACTGTTTTCTTCCAGCAGGATGTTGCTGCATGGAACTCTACAGCATCCTTAGTTACATCTTCTGCAAGAAGGGACACAGGGTGCTCTTCTCTACACTCCGCATATATTAACAGACATAAAGCAAGGCCTGATAGAAGCAGTACAGATCAGAGGGTTCCAGCCCACAGTTTGCTTCTGAACTTCTTAGGAAAGGGGATAGTTATAATTTCCAGACTTTTTCATTCCAGAGCACAAAGTTAAATGGCAACCACCCTTTCCAGCACCTTGCCATAGGCTATGGTCACTCAGTGGGCTGGAGTGTGAAGTCCCTTGTCTGGCACAAGGAACAGGTATGGGGGGGAAGGGCTGAGTTTTCAGAGTCCTGCAACTGCCTTTCTCACCAAACTCAGTAAGAAAGGTGCAGGGTAGGAATGATTAGGAACAACCCCTCCTTTCAGGGCTGAATCAGCTTAGTCTATGAGAGACCAGATGCCAGCAGTGAACAGCAGCATTGTCCTGTTGCTGACTCCCAAAGTCCTCTCCTTCCTCAACAAGTATATATTTGCTCAGTCTACCTCCCCAGCTCTGTCTCTAATACGAGCTGAGACTCTGACCTCCAACCTCACAAAGCTTCAGTGAGCAAACAGAACCCTGCTATTCCCCCAAAACGCTGCCAGTTAAATGTCATCTGTGTTCTCTTTCTACAAAAGACATTACAAAACCCCCCTCCCCAGCTCCCCTCCCCAGAAAACATGCTTGCACACACACATCCATATCTACATACATGCGCACATACACACACACAGATGCTTCGCACGCACACACGCACTCATACAGGAAAAACAGTTTGCAAACTCCTGAAGGTGGAAAAAGGCAACTTGCAAATGTGCCTTTGTTTTTGATAAGCTCCCTCCTCACTCCCCCCCTCCCGTAACCCCACATTGCCCCTTCCCTCCCAAATAATTGCCTTGTCCTCCCCCCTTCCCAGCTCTTCCAAAATAAATATTCTTTTTTATTTGTTGGTTTAAAAGATTCTTTTAGGCTTGTAAGCAAGAGAGAGGGAGAGGGAGAGAGAAAAAGAAAAGAGAAATCTCATAGCATGAGAATGAACCCCCACCGTCTCATGAATCCATGAAAGGATAAATATGAAGGGGTTAAGAGCAGTGACAGAAGAAAGATTAAAAAAATATAAGAACACTGAGAAGAGAAAGATGAAATTCAGTAGTGAAATGGAAGTGAGGATAGCGCATTAGTGAGCACAGCCAAAGATAACCTATCGCCCCACCAGCTTTTGACTCAATTTCTTTATATCTCCCTCCCCCCCTTTTTTAAAACTTTTTCTTGTTTTTTTTTTTTTGTGTGTTTTTTCTTTTTTTCTTTTTATGTCATTTTTTTTCTCTTTTTTTCTTCCTTTTTTTTTTTATTTTTTGTGTTTTTTTTTTTTTTTTTGTTTTTTCTTTTTTTTTTTTTTTTGTGTGTTTTTTCTTTTTTTCTTTTTATGTCATTTTTTTTCTCTTTTTTCCTTCCTTTTTTTTTTGATTTTTTGAGTTTTCTTTTTTTTTTTGTGGTTTTGTTTGTTTGTTTGTTTCTTTTTACAATGGTTGAAGTCCTTCAGCAGGAAACCAAAATCAAGGCAAACACATCCCTCCCTGAAACCAAAACCCCTCCCATACACCCTTCTCTCCCTTACCCCCCCAACACACACTCCGTGGTTCTACATGTGCTGAAAAGAGAAGAGTAAGCTTAGAATAAATCTAATGAATCAAAGGAATAAATGATAATGATAGTAAAGAGTAAAACCCAAACCCAAAAGACCACAACACTCCTGTGTTGTCATTGTCTGAGTGTCTGTCCCTATCTCTCTCGGAGGCTGCAGGCATCAATTTACATAGTACAACCAGTAAACAAGGTTGAAGAATCCAAAGGTGATTGGAAAAATGATTCGTGACCACTTGTCAATGGTGCTGACATCTGCCAGATCTGGGATTTTGAGCTTCAGCTTAGATGACCGCCGGCGGAGACGGCTGTTGGCACGGTTGCGGGCTGCAGCATGGTGGGTCAACGGACCGTGACGGTCCAGGGTTGGGTGGTGACCAAATCCATCCCGAGAGGCCAGCTGCTTGCGGAACTGGATTCCTGAGCCTTCGAAGGACATGACAGAGTTTCGAGAGTCGCCAACGCTGCTCATCATGTCCGTGGCCAGCAGCTCATTGTTCATCTCCAGAGTGCTGAGGAGGATGTTACCATAAGGGTCAACCTACAACAGGGAAGACAGAGAAAAAGGTAGGGGGGATATCCTGTGTACAAAGCACACAAGGACACACTCTCAGGGATGATGCTGAGATGTTTTCTTTGTAGCAATACCAGTGACAGGGTCTTTTCATGAGCTCTGAACCTGGACTTCTGCATTTGAAAATGTGCTGGAGTTAAAGGACTAGCCACATGTGCTTGCAGCAAACTTTTGAGTTGGGTAGTATGATTTGCCCAACAAGGTAGAAATAAAAGCCACATGGGTACTTCGGGGTACACCAGCCCTATGCAAGAGGATTGTCCTGATGAGACTGGCTTGAGGATGATGACAAAATGATCAAGGAGAAAAACATTCCCAGTAATCACCAGGCAGGGGAAGTGGAATTGATCTCTCATGATGAGAGACTCAGGACTGAATGAACAGTGGAGTCTGAGGTTTCCTGCCACAATGAAAGAAGGGGACAAACCTGCTCTCTCACCCTCTTCTCCTCGTAACGGTGGCGCTCATTGTTGGCCTTGCTGATCCGTTCACTCTGCTTCTTTTGCTGCCGGGGCCCTCGCCCGAAGAATATGTAGTTGACAAAAGCATACTCCAGGAGTGCCAGGAACACAAAGACGAAGCAGCCCATGAGATAAACATCAATAGCCTTGACGTAAGGGATCTTTGGGAGAGTCTCCCGCAGATGGGTGTTGATGGTAGTCATTGTAAGTACCGTGGTGACCCCTGTAAGGAGAGGGCAGGTGCTCAGTTATGAGAATGGGATGGTTTCCTGAAATGCTACCCTCAGTTACCCTACCCCTTTCTCCCAGCTGGACAACATCAGAAAGGATGGGATCAATGTAGCTAGGAAGAAAACTGCCATTATTTTTAGCCCAGCTGCCCAGTGCAAATCACTGCAGACTACAGACCAGATGCCAACAGTGGGAGAAATTGTCAAAGCTGAGTATCATCAGGATGATGGGCATAAACATCCTCTGGACCTTTGTTCTTTAAATCCTCCCTGATCTTCTCTCTTTGCCTCAGCATGGTAAGAAACATTCAGTTTTGCTTTCAGTCTCTCTCAGCCTCTTCTCCCTTTTTTTCTACTTCATGAACACATCAGGTTTCCCTACACGCTACTGAATGCCTCAGCATCCTTGACATGAATTTATAAGTGGCTGTGTCTTTCCAATGCCATGAATAGGAGATAGAGTGAAGAGATTTCCTCTTCATGGTGCTTTCTTTTTGTGCCTACATCATAGGCTTCTGTCTACATCCTTGACCCCATCAATTCTCACCTTCCTCTCACCAGCTTTACCACTCACTACTTCAATTGTAATCTGTACACACTCCTCCCATGGTTCTCAATCTCTCCTTTTTAGGTCTAACTCATATTTCCTGCATCTTAAATAAACATTTCTTGGTCTCATTGAGCACATTTCCCCCATCTACTCAGTCTCCAAGAGCCTGGTGCACCATAATTATTCTCATAGCTTCAGTCTTCCTCCATTTCTTCTCATCCTCCCTCCTTCTCTGGACTGTCAGAGTGGCTTCAGATCTATCTCTTTGATAGTCTTCTGACAACTTCATTAAGATGGCAGTGAGCCTTCCTGCTTCTTTTGGGTGCAGTAACTTTCCCTCTTCAACCTAATCTTTTTTTCTGACTTCTCTAGCTCAGCTGTCCTGCTTTTCTTACTACCTTGCTGATCTCTTTTCTTCTAGTGTCCCTCCTCCTCATCTCTCTTTTGGCAGCTCTCTTCATCTCCATGACCTTAATTTGCTATTCTGGTCTCAGCCCTACCTCTACAGTGATGGCTCTCAAACCTCTTTGTGCATCCTGGACCTCTGCTTGTCCTCTTTCCTTTTCACCCTCATGGACTCTTTAGAGTCATTCCTGATAGAAGATTAAAGATTTGAAGAACTAATAGTCTTCAGTTCACAGAAGAGTAAACAGAAGTGAGATATATTTTTACTCACAGAATATATTATTTTGTCTATATTTAGACAGTAGTCTAAATATCCAGAAATCTGGGGCAAAGAAAGGTGGAATAGAATGTTATCCATATCTCCATTAAAAACCAGACAAGTTGCAATGGAGACTTTAGACAAAGAAGAGCTTTTTGATTGAATAAGCAGGCGAACCTGGAGATAAAGCCCAGAGGAGGCTATGGAATCTCCTTCTTTGAAGCTTTTTAAGGACAAGTTATATAGAGAGCTGTCAGGAATAGTTCAGGGAGAGCTGTTACAGCTCTGATCTACAATGTTTTTCTTCTGTCTTCTCCTCTGAATCCAGATGTCAGCAGAAATTCAACAGCTGTGCATCTCATGTCCATCCTTCTGCTTGTGCTTTCACTGTGCCAGCAATGTCTGCCGTGGTCTCTTTTTTCTTCACTCAGTGATTATACTCTTGTCAATGCAACTTACCTTTTTAATTTACCATGTTGTCACTGTTCCCTCCCTGCCTCCCTTCTCAGCCTCTCCAAGCAAGCACAACCAAATCATCTATTTTATATCATTGTATAAAACATCCCTCCTTTGAGTCTTCTCAAACTCTGTCTTCTCCTAGAGTCAATTTAATCCCCCAACCTTTTCTGCAGGACCTGGCCTCTACCTGTGCTTGATTACCTCTCCAAGCTGTTTCCCTCTCACAGATGAAATCCTTCTCCTTCCTTGGCTCTCCTATTTACTCTGAACTTTCTAGCATGTTGCACAGCCCCATTCTCATATGCCAGCCATCCCCCCTTTCTCCTGTTCCTTCTCCAAAATCCTCAACTGCATTCCACCCCCACTTCTCTTCTGTTTCTTAAAAGACTTCATTTATTTCCTCTTATAGGAAAACATTCCTATTTAGGGGAACATGCGCTTAAGAACTCAGACTTAAACTACCGTGCCACATTTGCCTTGGTTATGAAGGTCTTCAGCTACAAAAAGGGTCTATATGGGGTTTAAACTATCATGAAAATGCGTAATGCCATCTCCTTTAGTTTTTTCATCTTTTAGCCATTCACTCACTAGCCTTCCCACTCTTTGGACACCCACCCTCAGCATTTTTCATCCAACTAACTGGTCCTGGCACACCAGTTGGCCAAGAGGTGCCCAGATTTCTCTTAAGAAAACAAGTACAAACTGGAGTGAAGGAACTGGTGGGCTCATGGCCTTACATGTATGAGAAGCTATGACCATTTATGCTTTTGTTATAGAGTCTAAACTTGCACCCACAGAAGTTGATGGGAGAATTTATACTGATTCACATAACACAGATTGAAGCTTGGGAAGTACTGATACTTCCAAATAGAAAAAGCAGCTTTTCCAGATGAAAATTTGTTTTCAAAAAAAAATGTAATTCTTTTGGGATGACAAGCTGAACAGTCCTATGTGGCTTTCTTAGCTGCTGCCTCATGAAAAAGAAGGATTTTCTTACAGATGTCCTAGCTGATCTCCCTCAGAAAAGCACCTTCTACAACATAGAATGAAAAGGTACATACCCAATGCTACTCGTGCAGCAGAAGCATCATAATTGATCCAGAAGGAGACCCAGGACAGGATGGTGATGAGAATAGATGGCATGTAAGTCTGCAGGATGAAGTAACCAATGTTCCTCTTAATCCGGAAACTCAAGGAGAGGCGCAGATACGAACCTGTCAATGAGATATTAAAGGGAGATGTTTGAGAGGAGAGAAAGGCTGTATTTATGGTAAGAGCTTAGGTTAGAAATTGAAATTTTATTTGGAAAATGCTGTCAAGAGGCAGGGATAATGAGAAATTTCTTCTTTTTTCTTCATTTAGTTATGCAGACTCATCAGTTTTTAGAAGGTGGCTCTTCAGAATCTGCTCAGATGGCTCAGAATATCAAGAAGAAAGGAAACTGTGGGTAAAATACATTATTATATCAAACATCACTGGAGAATGTCTGTTCAGTATTGAAACTGCTATTATGGTGTGTCCCAATTTGATACAGGCTTACACAGGAGACTTTAACCCTATATCTAGATGAAGTGAGATGATTTTCCAATGTTTCATGTGCTAGCTTCGCCTCCAAACAGCAATGAAGATCTGAATCATATTTTTCCCTAGCTGTTCTAAAAATGGGTTATGGTCAGACTGGGTAAATTCATATGCAAATAGAATACTGTTAGTTAATCTCTAGGTCTTTTTTTCTTTTTTTCCAAGTTGTTGCAACTTCTTCCTAATCTTTTTTGAAACCTAATGGGGATACTGATATTTCTACAGATCTTTCATTGGAGCAGGGTCACTCTGGCAGAAACAAAGCAGGACCTCTCTCATTGCTGTGAACCAAAGTCCAAGTCATTCCCCTTCCCCTAGGCAGCACAGCAGCCTGAAACATGGGTGTGATCATGGCTTGGCAGTGAAAATAACAAGACAGTCTTTACTGATCAAGGAAGTAGACTAGGAGAAAGAAGGTTTTGTTCTCTCAACATTATATGCCATTTGCATAGCTTGAACACAGTATTTCATCAGTCTTTTAATGAACATCTTACCTATTTAGACTGCAAATTTGCTTTGGAGGAACACTAACTCTTGTTGCAGGTCTCTAGATCACCAGTGCAATGGCACCCTGCTCCCAGCATGCCCCCAGGGCGCTATTGTAGCAACATCACCATCTGCCATCACTGCTGATAGACTCAGGCTGTGATTTCATGGCATTTCAGAAACTGTCCTATTTAGCAGGTGTGTGGCATGCTGTTTTGGCAGCGAACTCCTTGCAGATCAAAGTGAAGACAGCAACCAAAATCCAAACCCTTCCAACTGGCAGTATATGAATCGTCCAGGGTATTCTCTCCTTATTATTGCCATGCACAGATGGGTTTGCATCCAATCATAGACCACTTGCTTTTCAACTGATATATTCTTCTGCTTACTATTGCACCTACAGTGGCTTCAAGAGCAAGTTGAAAACCACATGATAAGGTAAAGGCTGAGAATCTTCTAAAGAGATTCTGGTTTGAGCTCAGTTGGTGTTTTGACTGTTCTGTCTAAGAAATGAAAACAACTGAAGCAAAAAAAAAATGTTCCCATAAATGTCGGAAGAGAAGAAGAAAAAAAAACCCCAAACCAACAAAAAAAACCAAAAAAAAACCCAAATCCAAAAACAAACAGAAAAACCAACCAAAAAACAAAACAACAACAAAAAAAGAAAACCACAACACAACCAAAAAACCTCAAAACAAAACAAATTCGATGATTTGTTGGGCACAGAAAATGCCTCTTTTCCAAATGAATGGGACCCTAAGCTGAAGCCTAGATCCTAAGTTAATGCCTCAGCATCTGAATCAGAGGAACAACCACACTGATGTTGATCAGCAGAAGGTTTGCACATTCCATGGCATCCCTTCAGCAGAGACTTACCGGTGGTGAAGACCACTTCCCTGCTGACCAGCCTCTGCTCAATAATGGTGAACTGGGGCAGCTCTAGCACCTCCATCCCCGTGACAGCAGAATCATTTCCTTGCCAGAAGAAGACAATGTCATCAACCGTGTAACCATCTGCAGAGATGAAGAAGCACAGGGTGAGTACTAAGCTGGATCTGGTAACACCCCCATTTTCACTAGGTTATCTGGAAGAGGTTCCAAAGGGAACCCCACACCATCAGATAGCATAGCTCCTCCCTTCTGATGTACTTTTCTTCTGCAGCTGAGCTTGGCTCACAGTCCCCAGGGGAAGAGGAAAAAAGTGGTCAGGGCTCCCACTTCTGGCTAGAATTCACTAGAAAAAGGTGAGAAGTGGCCTTGACTGGCCACTCAATAATCTCCATTGCTGATATAACTTGTGCATCAGAAGCCTGTCAAATGCACCAAACACTGCATTTTGGTTTTTAAAAGCTGCCTCCTTTTACCAGAAGGGGGAGATCACACAACACATTCCGGTGGGGACAAGGTAAACAGAGCATCTGGGTATTAAAAATTCCCAGAGAGAGAAAGATCCACAGCAACAGTTGAAAAGAAAATTGAACATCGGAGAACCTCCTTCTTCTAAGTACCATCAGTCAAAATTCGGAGCCAAGAACTGGACAGAGTCTCTGAGATCAGGGGTTGCTTTTACCATGTGCTAGCTGAAAAAGTGCTAACAGAAGAGAGGGAGTCAGGCTAGTAACACATACTCTTCCCTTATGTTTCAGGGGAATGTACGTCTTAATCAAGGGTAGAGCATCTTACCAACCTACACATGTCAGACAGGGTGGAAGTGCTGAGGAGCCCATAGCCACAGTCCCAGGAGAAAGACTCCTGAGATATTCTAGACTTACAGGGAATGAGGATCAGAGGATGAAATCAAGTAACTCCCTTCCCATCAGTGCTCCATCCCTGGCAGTATTCAAGGCCAGATTAGATGAGGCCTTGTGTGGCATGGTTTAATGTGAGGTGTCCCTGCTTATGGCAGGGGGTTGGAACTAGATGATTTTAAGGTCCTTTCCAACCCTAACTATTCTATGATTCTATGTTTACAGTCCTGCCCATTGCCTTTGTGAGCAAGGATTCATCTCCACTTAAAAATTAATGCCACTTGTGGCAAGCTGGGTTTTGAAGCACTGTGGCTGTTGCCGCACAAGGGGTGGCCTCTTAATCTAAGCAAAGTGCAGAGCTGCATAGGAGAACCTCTGTGTGCAAAGAAGCAGTAATATATGTGCAGGCTTTGGTATGGTCTTTTCCAGCCCTAACTATTCTATGATTCTATGGCACTGTGCAAGGCTTTCTTTGGAGCATGAACTTCACCTATGCCCATAGACTGCTTTAATTCACAGCCTGCATTGCAGCGTGGCAGCCTTGTCCACAAGCCCTTACAGCAGAGAGGCAGCTAGCTGGTGATACTGAGCAAGGATAACATCCACAAGAGAGCTGGCACTAAAACCAGCACCAGTGGGATCTGGGGAATGATGAGTTATCGAATGCACCGTGGAGGAGAAATTCTTCTACCTAAGCTTAAGAGCCAAGGGATACCACAGATCAGAGCTAAACCTTTGAGGATGGTGCAAGAAGTGGAGAAAGACCTGAGAAACCTGGTCTGATCTCATAGGTGACCCTGCTTTGAGCTGCAGTCTGGACTAGAGACACCCTGAGGTCTCTTCCCAAACTGAATTATTTGATGACTGTGTAGCCTCCAAACACACATCCTGTGCTCTCAGTCATTACTGCGCTTATTCATGGGTGCTAATAAACAATAATGATCTTCCAAATGCCATGCCAGATCTGCTTCTGATGTAAAACAACCAAGCCAGGGCTCCACCTCCTCACCTCATGGCATGATTCTGCTCCAATGGCAGTGAGTGGTAAAGCACCCACACCTATGAGCCCACAGAGATTTAGGACCCTTAGGTTATCATCTCATCTGCCACAGGCATTGGGTTAGCACAGGGTGTTGCACTGCCTCAAGTACCCCAGCTTTGTGCACGAGACTTGCTATTTGCATCATCTCTGAAGGGGAAACCGCAGCATCTCGCCCAGAGCACTGAGACCAAGTGTGGCAAGCAGCAAGAAACAGCCACTCCTCCCGCTGGTTGATTCCAGCAGCTCAAACACTCTCAGCCGAAAACATTGTGTACGATTTTACATTTGAATTCATCTGGCTCAGACTTTCAGACTGGTGGTTGTTCCGAATTTGTCTAGGAGGTTACCAAGCCCTTTCCACCCAGCACTCCCCCTCTGCAGAGGTGCGCCCAGCCTGTAAACAAGTCACCTCTCTACCTCCTTTGCAGTAAACAAACCAGATTGAGCTATTGAGGTTTCCCATTGCAAAACATCTGCTCTAGCCCTTGAACCACTTTGCAGCATCTTTTCTCAACCTCTTCTGATTTCTCAACTTCCTTTCTTTATTTTCACACCCAAACATAGACAGAGCCCCTTTCCCCAGATCACCAGTGATGTATTCAGAGGCCAATTGATTCCCTGCTCTGATTCATGGTTCCCTGCTTTATACAACCAAGACTCACTCCAGCCCTTTTCTAGAGCCTTGCTACAACCCCTCCAGCAGTGATGCTCTGGGGTGCCATCCTTTCATCATTCCCCCAGGTCAATACCCATGGGGGTACAAGTCCCTCAGAGTGGCAGCCTGGCCTTTGCTCCTGCACCCAGGCACAGACCTTTGCATTTAGCTGCATTCAAATGCATTCTGGATGCATTCAGATCGGGAGGTATTCATACACACAGTAAGCAAGCCATGCAGTCTGCTATCTTCATCATCCACATATTTAACAGCAGTGACTTCAAATTTACTTCCTGATCTACAATGAAAATGCCAAATTACAGTAACTAATTTTAGGAGATCTCGCAGTTAACCAGCTCTATTCCATTTATTCCATGACCTGCTGGTATGGGGTACCATTTTCTGTATCTTTTTGTTTATTATGGCATTACGCAATATGAAACCAAACATGTTTTTCAGGAAGCCATTTTTTAAAGTGACTCGAAAGGGAAAGGTTGCTCAGTCTATAAATAAATGCTTTGCTTTGATTTCTAGCTTTAAAAAGAAAACCAGATTTCCATTTTACTTTTAAAAAGCAAAAGAACTTGCACAAAGACAAGGCATTTCAACCTGGAATATCATAAAGTATTGATATGACATCTTAAAATGTCAGATTAACAGCCTGTTTGCTGCCTGCCTCATCAGGTTTTTGTTGAATCCCAGCACACAGTTAGGCAGGGGTATGCAGTAAAGACGATTTGTGGGATGAAGGGATAGGATCAACAAGCAGTGCCAGCACTGGTTTATCTCCTGCAGGTAAGTGTCCTGAGCTACTGCAGAGAAGGAGACCGCAGCTGCCTGCTGCTGCTTTCCAAACCCAGCACCTCTGTATCATGAAGAGGCTATTTTGGTGGGTTTAAGGTTTGGGGGTTTTAATATATAATATTTTTATGCCAGAATAAAAGGACTGTTATTCCAGAGCTGTGTGGACTTGGAAGCAAACAAAATGGAGCCCTGCAGATTTCGAATGTGCACGTGTGTAAAAGACAAAAGCTCCGAGGAAGGAAACTATTGAATCTCTTCATCTCAGCATGGATCTTAGAAATATCGTAAGGAAACATAGCTTTGACTAACAAACTGGCTTGACATGTCCCATTAAGAACAAAATCACAATGTGGGGAACTGTGGGTAATTCTCTGCCTTCTGTTTTCTTGGTTGTACCGTAAACTATTCTCAAAATGCTAAGGAGTGCCAGAAATGACATGTCATTAGTGCCTCCAGCAGGACCTCATTTACATCCCATTACCCGCCACACCAAGTGCTGTGCATCCCGAGCAACCCGAGTGAGCGGGAGCAGGAAGGGGGCTCCCAGGCACAGGCAGGGCTGGGAGGCGGCACGGCACCTTCCAGCTATGGATGCTGTGGGACCTCTTTTATGAAGAAAGCAATTCTCTGATAATCACTGCTGAAACTGCATCATCATTACAGTGAGATCTGCTGCTCTGGACTGCTCCTGTGGGGATACTGCAGTGCATTTTTATGAGGGAGAGCTGGACCTCCTCCGCCAGCACGGTTGGAAGAGATTTTCCATAAGAGCCAAGGGAAGATCCAGGTGCGGGAGGGCTTGATTCCTATTTCCCACACAGAGCAGGGCTAGCCATAAGTGAGGGTAGGCTCCCAGGGGTTCGTTAGGCTTCCACCCCTCTTCTGAGGGTGAGAGTGATTTTAATGCCCAGCCTGCTGCTAGAGCTCTGTTGTCCTGGGCATTTCACCCATAAGGTCCTTTCAGGATGGAGTTTGAATTAGGGACCCTGGTCCTGCTGCAGGAGGGGTAGCCCACAAAACACTGGGGAGGCATCCCAGGAGCAGGATGTTGTGGGTTGGACTGGGTGGCGTCAGGTACCCTGGGTGGCAGAGGATGGGCATGAGGCATACGCACAGCTCTCAATCTCCAGTGTGCAGTTCTGCTGGTCCAGGGGGTACCTCCGCAGGTCCATCATGCAAGCAGCTGTGGTGGTGATCCTAAAAGGGGAGGGGAAGGAAGAAGAAAAAATCAGTTTTTTTTCCTTACAAAAAAAAAAAATATATATATATATATAAAAAGAAGAAGAAAAGGAAAAGGAGAAATGAAAGGCAGACGTGAAAGGCAGCATTTGGGGCTGCTGTTTCCCTGGAAACCAGGGAGATCCATGGTGGGAGGTGTGTGGGGCGGGGGGCTGGATGCTGCTCAACCTCAACTGTATGGCATAAACCCTTCGTGACTCACGTCAGCAAGGCAGTATCTCTATTAACAGGGTGGGGAGGGATTTGTGTTCCTCCTCTGTCTCTCCCTTGAGAGAGACAAAGAAACCAGAAGTAGGCAGAGTGGGGAATAAGAGAGGCATGTCAGTTTGTAAGAGGGAGACTGCCAATATGTGTCCATAAAACCAAACAGGTATAGATTAAATTGCCCAGCAGTGACCTATGGAGAAGAATAGCTGACCACATCACCATTCCCCTTTCCTCCTGAGTTGCCCCAGTGACCTACCTGCAGCCCTCTCCTCTCCACCCATGCCCCTCTCCATTGCACCCACTTTGACACTGCCAAATCCAAAAGCCCAGACCCCACAAGTGTAGGAAGAGGGCATGAAGCAGGGACAGAGCAAATCCACTTCTAACTCGCCAGCTTGGCAATTTTAACAGACTGCCCCTGTTTCTCAAATATATTACTGCCCTTACTCCTTAATGCAGTTTTCTTCCTGTGCGATGTATGTGCGCAGAGTACTGAAGATAGGGAAGAGATTGGTGCATTCCCCCCCCCCC
>NDXB01018751.1:34629-93970 GCA_002631895.1 Agapornis roseicollis | reverse complement strand
AATTTAGGTCTTCCCCCCCCCCCCCCCCCTTTTTTATTCAATTAACCATCTGGAAGGCATTAATCAAGCTACACATTTTTTTACTATGTAGGCATAACCAGTGAACTGTTAACAAGAAAGCTTTATCTTCTGAGCCCTGTGGCTTGGGAGAGAGAAAAGGGAGGGGGAAAAAAAGGAAAATCAAGAAAGCGGAGAGGATGAGATGGCGAACCAGGAAAAATGGGGAGAAAAAAGACAGAAAAAAAAGCAGTGGTAGAAAAAGAGACCAGAAAGAGGGAGAGAATGGGTGAAGCTGGACAGAAAATTGGAAAGGGTGGGGTACAAAGGAGGGGGGGGGGCAAGCAGCCCCAGTGGGGCAGCATCATCCCCTGGGTACCAGGGCAGGGGCTGCACAGGGCAGGCGAGCAGCCCCGCAGAGCTGCTGGCTCTTTAAGAAATCTCGTGTGCTAAATTTATCTCTCTGCTGTCTGTGAAGTCTGTTTGTAGGAGATGAAGCCTTGAGGAGAGCCTTTGCCACTGCCTGCTGTGCTATAAATAGACCCGAAGAGACGGAGGGAATTTATATATATCCTCACTGAGTCTAGATACAACATTGCAACTGCCCTCTCTCCGGGCAGGGGGCCCAAGTGAGCTCTTAACCCTTTTATCTGTTATGCGGTTGGGGTGGAGGAGGAAGCTGGGAGGGGGGAGAAGGATAACGGGACATGGAGCTCTTAAATATTATCACCATGGCTTTGGTATTGCACGCATCGGTATTACAGCCTCTCAGCTTGGCACCTCTAGGAAGGCTGCTGGAAACACAATGCCTTTCCCACCCTGATCCTCATGGACCAGGGTAGGTGGGCACAGGAGAGCACGGTGGAGACAGACCTGAAGCATCCCTGAGGGGAGCTGCACCTTGCCCAAAGTGGCAGGTGCAGAGTCTGTCCTGGCCAGGCACCGAGACCAAAGAGTCATGCACGGGCATGACTCATCCCCCTTTGCTGCACAAGGCATATACTATATATATATATTGTACTGCACCCCTGGGAAATAGCAGTTACAAATGCGTTTTCCTGTTTTCTGCAAAGTGCAAGATGCAAAAATGACATTTTTCCACCCCATTTGTGCAACCCTGGGGGCTAAAATCTTTCCACAGTGTCCACCCCAAAACTGCAGCCTGGCTGGTTAACTTGGCCCCACAAAGGACATCCAGAGGAAGCCTTTTCTGGTCGAGAGGGACCCTCTTGCCTCTTGCCAGGATTTGCTTATCACCTGCAGTGCTGGTTGGAAATGCAGAGCACGACACAGTGAGCTATGGCTACCACACTCCATGCGCCAAATCCTGCTCACAGTAGCAGCTGCATAAATCCAGAGCCACTCCAATGATTTTTGCAAGATCACACCCATTTATCTCAGCAGAGATTTACTTCAGGGCAGAATTTAGCCCTCCTGGTTCAAAAAGAAGAGAACCTCAGGAAAGGTAGGACAAAAGGGAGAAAAACAAGACTAAGAAGACAGCTGTCCTCAAAAGGGACTCAGTTTCTCTTTTTTTCCCATTAAAGGGCAGGTGTATCTGCATTGTATAGTTCAACATCCTCCAGAGATACCTCAGCTGCAGCTAATCTGCCCATATAATGCTGCTCAGGCAGGTGAGACCTGGGACCATGAAGGTTTTGTTCAGTTTTCAGAGTAGAGGTTGCAGAGCCATACACCAGAAAACACCCATCTGGAGCAGTTCAGCTGTGGAGCAGTACCCACAGTGAGGTGTGCCTGGCAAGCCCAGGGACATCAGCACCACAGGACCACATGGATGTGGGGCTCCTGCAGCATGACAAGATGTGAGGGGCAGGTGGCCTGGGGTACCAGGTTCAGCTCAGGTCCTGTCCCTGGGCTTTCTAAACTCTGATGGACCAGCTCTACTTGGGATAAAGCTAGCAGCATCCCAGAGAGGAAGGGATGTTTAATTCTTCAGACTTCAGATGTCAAAAAGCATCCTGCACACCAGCTTCCCTTTGCTGTACCCTGCTTGTGGTCCCTGGGTGTCCCACAGCACAACACCTACCACTGTTGGTGAAATGTCCACCTATGGCCCTTGTGACTGATCCAACATTCACTTGCTCTTAGGCCAAGAGATTTCTCTAGCTCCTTTGGTGGCTGTGTGGCCCTTGTGACGGATCCAACATTCACTTGCTCTTAGGCCAAGAGATTTCTCTAGCTCCTTTGGTGGCTGTGTGGGCCGGTGGGACTCAAAGGGATGAGAGGTTCCAAGCAGCTCTCACAGCCAGAGGGCAATGGAAGCAAAACTCAGGCTGCTCAGTGATCTTGCGGGGCCACAGGACCAACCTCTGCCTCATGCTTTGATGGGTATAAATGTATTACCTTGTTACTCTTTGAGCTGTTGTGAGATGTGTTTGCTTGGCACATAGAAGACAGCATGGAGAAAACTGAATGGGGAGATAGATGGTGGGGATTTACACTAGGGAGCTCTTTCATGTCTCAGCAGGGTTAACAGGCAGTAAAAGTGGAAGGGAAGTAAGAGGTGGAAAAATGAGGAAAGGATCAAAGAGCGATGGTGGCATGAGCACTGATGGAGGAGGCAGGAGTGGAAATGAGCGACAGTAGAGCAGATAGTGAGGGACAGGAGGCCACCAGGGTTAGAGAACATAGGAGAGGGATATGGGGAAGCAAGGGATAAAGCAGCCTGGGGGAGGAGAACTGAAGAAGAAAGAGAGGTTAAAAGACAGAAAGCAGAGGGGGAGTGGATACTCTGTGAGAAAGAAGATGGGGAGACAGAGAACAAAGCATCACCCTGCAAACAGCTCTAGACAGAGCATGCTGCCTCCAGAAGACGCAACCAAAGTGAAAGAAAGCAGGGAGCGTGGGGGCCGGAGGGAATGCCAGGGAAGGATGCCACCTTCCCCGTGGAGTTAGCAAGAGGCGCTGGCACCTGGCCAGGCTGCATCTTCTCCCTCCCCCTCCTCCTCTCCAGCTCTTCTACCCACCTCCCTCCCTTTTCAAACTCAGAAATTTGTGTGGTGTGAAATCTCATCTGCTTTGACGACGATTCACAGAGACACTGTATCCGAGATGATGCACACGATGCGCTCAATGAAGTGGCCCTTGCTCCTTCCAGCCGCTGCACCCTGCCACCACCTCCACCTCCCTTTTATTCCCACAATCTCTGTCCACCTCTTAGACCTCCAGTGCAGCCCCCTCACATGTCACAACCTTTACACCTCCTTCCCCAAGAAAGATGTTCATGCCCCTGCCCTCATCCTTTCTACTAGGTCTGTAGGCAGCCATGCTATCAAGCAGCCAAGTCCTCACTGCTCTGCTACTTTGCTTCACAACTGGCAGGTGGACACAGTTCATCTGGGGGACACAGGGCTGTGGAGAAACTGCGGGGCAAAAAAGGAACATGTATTCATAAGATGTCAGGCAACTCTGGCAGACAGTGAGCTGATGGGGATCCCTCTTCTCTGCCAGCACACAGTGGATCCAAGCAAAGCCAAAGTAGCATGGATACTTTGCTCCCAGGCGAGGTTGAGACAAACCATCTCTAGAAAAGCAGCCATGAAGCTCTCTATTTGCTACTATGAGGAAAGCTCTGCCCACTTCAAACTTGTTGACAAAGCAGATGCTGGCACAGAAGGGGTAATGTGCCTCACCCTGCTGTCCTTCTGCCTGCTCTGCAGCTGAACTCAGCAGCAGCAGAGGACTGTCCCACCACAGCTGCAGCTCAAAAGGGAATGCTCAACTTCCTGCAAATAGAAATACTTCTGTTCCCCATAGATACTTCAATTCTCCACCATGAACACCACCAGCCATTTCATTCCCTCTCTGTCTCTCCACATCACTGTTTACTTATTAATGGCTTCTTCTGTCTTACTTAGAATGATTATATAAATTCACAGAGACTGAACATCATAGAGCTCCAAACTGTCATTAAAACTTGCCATGGGTGAATGTCTTATTTCCACCTCCTCCTTATTCTGTTGCTGGCTGCCTCCAAGGTAACTGCACTTTCGGCTCCTGCCTGAGTCAGATCTCCCTCTAACAAACTTCAGCTCTATAGGCCTTCAGCCACCCGCTCATCCTCTAGATCATTTCCAGTGTCTTGGGAGAACCAAATTCACCAGCTACAACTCTAAGGAGCAGAAAAATTACTTCCCCCAGATAGAATCTGATTTCAAACTGAGCTGGTCCAGACTCCTTGAGGAGGACTGGGTGGGTGAGAGGGAAAGACTATTACCTTTGAGGGATTCCTAAAGCAAGCAGCCTCCCATTTCCCTCAAGCTCATCCCTACAAAATTAACTGGACTCTTTGCACCATAACTGCATCCGTACCAGTGAACTAACAGCACCTGCAACTGGCTTCTGGAGCCAGTGTCGACTGATAAGGAGCAGCCTTTGTCTAAACTTAAATTCTTACTCTCCAGAAGAAGGGTCTGGCTGCATGCAAAATACCTATTATGCATGGTTACCAACCTCTGCTGTGCTCCAACTGGGAAATGCCCAAGAGACTGTTTGTGGACACAGACAAAAACAGGAAACAAATTGACTATGTGGGCCGCTGATGTCCAGTGCTCAGGAGAATTCCCTGACACCTTTGGCTTCAAAAGGATGCTGCCTAAAATTCTGTATAGATGAGGAGGAATATAGCAGAAATATCCCCATTATTGCTTTCCTAATTCAAGGAGAGACAGAGCTAGCAGTCCAGGCACTTGCCTGTTCTGCAGTTATGGATTGTGTCATTGCACAGGGACTAACACAAACACTTCCACAGCAAAAGATAAACATTTTCTTAAGTTGCTGGTTGCAGCTTTTTGGATTTCAGATCTCCCAAGAAGCTGAAGATGCTCCTGTCCCCCCGGGATACAGACTCCCAAAGCTCACAGCAGTTTGTAACAATAAGGCGAAGGGACGGAAGCAGCTCGGGTTTTGCAGGACTTGTGCAGGCTAACCCCATGGGGGAAATTAGACTTGTAAGGGAATTCTGGTGACTAAGAGCAGAGAGAGAGGCAAAAATTGCTGTTTTGCTGAACAGGGAGAAAAAGAAACCCAGACAAACTGATTATTTTTACTCCGTACATTCTCCAAGTCAGCCATAAAAACATGCTAGCAAATGTCACCTTCTGCCTGGCAGTAAACACAAACTTTGAAGGGCCTGGAGGGATTTATAAACCCGTGGTGAATTCTGCCATTCTTTTAACACTGCCTGATCTTTGCAGACTCCTGGAGGTCATGTTAGAACCAAGAGCAAGGCAAGGGTACGGCATATTTTCCCCTTGTGTCTGCTTGCCTAAAACTGACTCCATAAGCCTTGGCACAATCCTGCTAAGGTCACTCTGTTTCCAAAAGCATCTGTGCTTGCATAGGCATCCTTTGATAAATAACAGTGTGTGCTGCACTCAGATGGGCAAAGGAAAAAAAGAACTCTTCTAAACTAGTACTCAGGGTACCAGCCATTTAAATCACCATTTTTCTGGCCTGCAAAGTTGCCTTGGCTGCAAGGTTTTGCTTTTCTACCTCTTTATTCTATTCCAAATGTGCTGTGTGTCTGGAAAATTGTCAGCTGGACTGGGGAACAAGAGGGACCCAAGTGGAATATGTTTTAAGAGAGATTTGTTACAGTTGTTTTAGGCAAGAGTGACCTGCACTTCACAGAGCAGGAGGTCTCTTCCTTCAACAGCATCAGGCTGGGATGAAGTTGAGTTAATAAAACAGTAACTCATAACAGAAATCTGTGGGATTTGGCGAAGAATTGACAAGGTCCAAGGTTGAGTTTAGACTGATGGCTGGGAGAGGATAAGGAGGAAGACTAAAGAGGTGCTGCCAGGGTGAGCCGGGAGTTTTGAGCACAGAGGTATTTGTGAGGAGACAGTGGGAATCTGTGGATACTCCTTGACCTCAATTTCTGCTAACAAACAAGTCAGACCTATAGGAGATGTAGCACAGGTAGCAATTCCAGCCAGGCCCTGATGATGTTTGTCACTGTTTTACAGCACTAAGGATGGAGAAGCAGCTCTGGCTTGCTGCTTTATCCTGTTTCAGAGAACTCCAATTTCTTCCACAGTTTCTGAAGTTCCATATTCCTCAGCTTCCTTCCAGTATTTCCATCTAAGTCCCCCATTCCATCCCTGGGAATGCAAAATGGAGAAGGGGATCTGCCCTTAACCTCAGGTGAAGAGCTGAGTTCTCATTTAAATACTCCCTTCTCAGCCACCTAATGAAGACTTCTCTGACCCCCGTATCTTTGTGGGAGCTGGCCCAAAGCAGAGCTCTGTGATGGGAGCCAGGTAAGGCTGCAGGACCAGCTCCAAGGGGCTGGCTGGATGTACGCAAGCCAAACTCTTCTCACCCAGGCTGCCAAAGAAGAGATTTCTATTGCCTTTGCCTAACCTGCAGAGGGAGCAGGCAGTGCTACTGGAGACAGGGCAGAGCCTGAATCTTCTCTCACATTTCCAGAGAAACCTCTCTCAGGGAAGGAAAAGTGGCTTCAGCACACAAAAAACTCCTGTCTTGACCCATCAGGCCATCTTCTCTGCAGAAAATCAAGTAACACCCATGGAAAGAACAAGGACACGTTTGCAAACTGCAGGTATCAGGTGAGACAGGAGCAGGAGAAACCAATAATCCTGGACTGGGTCCTAGGGAATATAATACAGACAAAGTTGGATCATGATCAAGAGGCAGGTTGGAGATGGGACATGCGAAGAAGTCCCTGAGATGAGCTCCAGCAGAGCCCCAGCCATGGGGCACAAGGTCTGGCCCTTGCTGCAATGAGAGGGCTGATGTCCCCTGGGAGACTCTACCTTGCAGGGAGTAACTGATGGGAACATACCCCGTGAAAAGCAGAAATGAAGCAGGTACACCCAGCTTCCCTCAGTCTGAAACAGCAAGTGTTGAGCTATTTGAAGTATGCCAGGTTCTCTCCTCCTTACTTTAAGTACTGAACAGGTATTTACATTTACAAGGACAGCTGGGGTCTGCTTCCCTAAGATAGCACTCACTGGGCTCAGAGCCCTGATATGCTTCTGCACCTTCGTATGCATCCGAACTGCCTCATCTCTAAAACACACCTCACTGCAGTGATAATCATGGACAGGAACTGAAATATCACAACACATGCACATGCTCCCCACCACCACCTTCGCAGGAGGAGATCCCTCATTCTCCCTGCACAAGATTTAGTCTCCGTCATCAAATTCCTCTGCAGATTTTCAGTTGCTCAGTTTACATTGCCTGGGCTCCTCGCCAGCCAGGCATTGCATCTCTCTTGCTGTCCACCCCGCTTCGTGCCTGATTCCCAGCATCCCACTCCCCCTGTGAGCTCAGGGATGCAGTCTGAGCTCCTCAAAGCACCTGTTTTGCTGGAATCTTGTTTTATCCCTTCATCATTTCAGTATTAAACCAAATAGCCCAAGATTTCCCTGAAGCATCTTTTAAAGCTGGTTTCAAATATGACTTCAAATTTCCATATGAGAATTTCAGCATTGTTACAGTTGTTTCTATTTTTAGCTCTATAGCAAAATACTGATGACATCAGCATTTGACAAGTGTCAGCTTCTTTCACTACCAAATGAATGCTACACGGTCTAGAAAAGGAAATGAAAGTCTCAGATTGAGATGCATAGCTTGATTGTGTGACAATGTAAAGCTTATTGAATATTGTGGCAGGAGTAGACCAGTCTCTGGAGGTCCAGAGAAAGCCTCTGATGACTCTCTGTTACTCAGATGTTGCTAACGGTAGTAAAGCAGTTTGAAATAGCAAGGAAAATATTGACAGAGGTGAAAAATTCTCTACATTAAATTAGGAGAGAAGCATCAGCAGTCTCTGAAATGTTTTTTCTTAAAAGAAAAATTTCACCCTGATTTTTTTTTTTTTTAAATTTGATGAAACCAAAGCAATTTCNAAATTAGGAGAGAAGCATCAGCAGTCTCTGAAATGTTTTTTCTTAAAAGAAAAATTTCACCCTGATTTTTTTTTTTTTTTTTAAATTTGATGAAACCAAAGCAACTTCTGGCAAAAAGCCATTGGAGAAAAGATACACGGAATTCAGCCAACGCTACCCAGCTCTTTTTCACTATTTCATCCACCTCCCTCCACTACCCATAGCTTTGTGGGTAGCTCCTGTAAGGCTCCCTTCACACTGCAGACTTTCCACATCATTTTAACACTTTCCTGCTGTATGCCACAGCTGACCAGCTCTCCTCCGATGCTTCACAGACACTTTTAACTCCTGCAAGGGGGCCACCCTTAAACCTCTATCACCTCTGCCAGTCTGCATCATCTCATCCCTCTTGGTGTTTGCAGAGACAGGAATGCCTTTTGGGCTATATCTTGGCTCCAGGACCCTGTTTGGGCTTTTGGGATGTATTCCATCTGCTAACTCATTGGGGAAAGCAGTAGGGAAGTCCAGTCCTGACTGCAGCCCCGCAGCATCCCCGCGTCACCGCCCCAGCACAGCCCACTGCTGTTTATGCATTCCTTTTGTTGAAGACCTGGCAACCAGCTTTTAATCCAATCCCAGTGGGAATTAATTTTGGAGTCAGCTCTTATATTGAACACTTTCCTAAGATGTAGCTAGATTACATCTGCTGCACTGCCTTCATCCATTAATTTGCTAATTCTACCAAAAACAAGTATATGCTTTTCTGACACACAACTTTCACAATGGAGTGGAGCAGAGGAATAAAGGATTTTATTTACTCATGCAAACAAGCTATCAGAAGCCTGATCTCGTTGTTGCTGAAGTCAGAAACAAAATACCCATTGACTCCCGTGTGAGCTAACTTGGACCTTGGGGTCTGATCCAGAGCTTGAGCCTGATCCTGAATACTTGCTGAAGGCAGGGGCCTGCCAGAGTGTCATTGTCGCTGGTCTCTGACATCAGAGGCTGCTAGAAAGAAAAATGACTGTTGTACCACAAATAGCATGATTGAGTCACTTTGCTACAGGATCAGCTCAAAGGAGGGGGAAGTGACTGGGAAGAAGCTATCAGGAGAAGGAGCAGAGCTGTGCTATCTCCTTCAGAGAAAAACAAACAGGTGAACAAAGGAAAAGGAACAGAAATTGCCTCCTTTGGCCTTCTTCCATCAGAGCAACTCCATTTTATGAATCCTCCTGAAAAATGCAGGAAAGGACAAGAACAGGCTTCAAAATACAGGAAAGACCTGCACTTTTATTCCTGTTTGCAAGACAAGCGTGGGTGTCTTTTTGCAAAGATTAAGGGAAAGGTGAATATTTAATGACTACTTTCTTACTTGCTCACACCTGCCGTGCATGTGGCTGTATTTTTGAATAGGATCACAGTTATTTGCACCTGCAGAACTGGACCTAATACTTCTGTTGTCAGCAAAGTCACAGATGCATGAATCAGTACAGAAAGCAGCCCTAGAGAAATCTTTGTTCATACCACTAACGAATAAAGCTAAGCGGGACTTCAAGCATTCAGGGCACCTGGCTTGTACCACCTCCCCCCCCAAACCTCAGTGCTTTCAGGACAGTCAAAGCCAGCCACCCTGACCTGAGGTACAGCTGAGGAAGAGGAGCTGCAGTTGCTCAGTGCTTTGTCTTTGCAATTGCCATTTTCTCCAGGGGCAAGAGAGCAGCTTCCAGGAAAACCAGCCAAAAGTTAAAACAACACAGGCAGCTCTTACAATGGCCCTGGAAATAACAGGGGCAAACAGCTGTCATGCTCTTTCTTTTGGCCTGGATGCAGTTTTCCTCATCTCACCCGTTAACACAGGTCATGAGAGAGAGCTGAGCTCCGTTCCCCACACTGCTGGGCCCCATGGGAAGGGAATGGACAGTGCAGGAGATGCTTGCATAGTGTCCCAGCTCAAGAGCAAACCTTCCAAGGACTTCCATTGCCTGCTACCTGTGCTGCAGGGCTCATAGTGCTCATTATTTGAGCTGACTGAATCACAGCTGATAAAAATACATTGGCATTTCTTCTTCTTTTGCTGGGCAGGTGTGTGCAAAGATTTCCCACCAGCATGGGGGAGGCAGCTTTGCTCTCAGGTGGGCTGGCTCAGCAACAGAGAGAAGCCTGAGCTTAACAACATTCTTTACCTCCTCCTTCCCAACAGGCTGAATTTATGCTCCTACCTACCCCAAGCCTCAGCATCTTCTTGCTTAGCTTTGTCTCTTGTTTTACACAGTGAGGGAATTTGGGGCAGTTGGCTGTGGAAAGGCTGCTGGTGGGTCAGTAAAGCTGGCTCAGGGTTCCCTGGTAGCATCAGCTGAGCAATGTCACTGGCCCAAGGCAGAGAGATGGATGTACCTGTCCCAGGAAGGGAGAGGTAGAACTGGGACGGAGTGAGGCTTGTTGCACTTTTTGTTGTCTGTGGGGCTGGAGCAAGAGGCATCCACTAATTGGAAGGGAAAAAATAGTACATACATCACCCCACATATTGCAGCCTGTCCCTCAGCACCAGCAGTGACTACTGCTCTTTGGCTTCCCAGGGCTCTGCCATAGGGAAAGCAGTGCAGCACCTCGCTGCCCTGGCAGGATGATGCCCTGGGCAGCCTCCTACTTCGCTATGCCTACATCCAGCCCTACCCTCCCTGAAACATCCCTGCTACTTAAAGAGAGGAAAAAAACATAACAAGTCAGACTTTGCCACAAAACACGAAGCAGCAGAGGAGCTGATACTGTAAATGGGAAGGGTGGGTGTACCCTCTCTTTGAAGGAGAAAGGTCTTTCCTCCCCCTTTGCTGCACTGGGATGCGAGCCCAGAGCTATCGCTATCATTTGTAAATGTGGAGACAGGTCTAAAAAGCTAGCTGTGAATTCTGGTAGTCAAAAAGGAAGAAAAAANAAAATCTAAGAAAACTCTATTATGTGAAATTTTATTTTTCGAAGTTTTATAATTTTACCAAATCTGGAAGAATTACCATGGAGATTCTGTACAAAGAAAGAAAAAAAAAAAAACCAAAAAAAAAACCAAACAAAAAACCAAACAACAACCAACCCACAAAACAGGGAAGAAATGCTCAAAACAGACAAATACAGGGCTGAGAATATCATTGCCTAGATTTCAGCTACAGCATCCAAACCCCGTGCTCTTACCTATAGGCGCAAGCTCCCCCTATAGCCCTCTGTTCCTTCATTTAACTTTCTTACCTACCCTGGCATCTCCCCATATCCAGATAATGCCAAGTGTTGCCACCTCCACTGCACACAAGCACAGCACTTTCAAAGGCTGTGGACTTGCCTATGTTAATTCATTCCAAACACTACAAAAAGCCTCATCACTGCATACCATTTCCCTACTAGATATCAACTTTCAAGCCCTGGTCTTCAGAATTACACCGATAAACAGACATTTTTCTTTAACTATATAAAAACTATTCTCTCATACTCAAAAAGGACTGAAGTGGTTTGACTCAAATGCTACAGAAATTCAGTTTCATGTATGAATGTAACATAGTCTCATCTCAATAGGCCAAACTTACAGAAAGTCATAAGCAACTGAAAATGAACATTTCAAATGGAAACATTATGCAACATGAATGACAGTGACCTGAAATGCTCAGAGCAAACTATTCCCATCTCCAATATTTGTCTATAGCAGTACAGGAAACATTGGAGACCTGAAGGAAACAACCATGTCCAACCTGGAGAAAGGACAGATCTTAAAACTGTGCAACACTCGAGCATCTTGTGGTCTTTTGGGTCCTTGCCTTACCAGAATATCTCTGGAAATGGGGGAAGTTTAGATGAGATGTCATTCTTGACCACAATGAACAAAGACTTACCTTAGACTTGACCACAACCAACAAAGACAACACTTAGACTTACCTCAGGCCATACAGGACAGTCCCATCAGGATGGAGCCGAATCATGCGGTTCTTCACTGTCACCCCATGCAGAAAGGACTTCTTGTCATTCAGGAAATAGGTGTCAGGCAGCCACAACTGGTCAGCCACCCGGTTGTCCAGGGTCAGGTTGAGAGGAAGGTCATTATACGCCAAGCGTTTGTCCCGCCAGCTCTGCTGGAAGTACATGGTGATGGTGTAGTCCTGGGAAAGAAACATGGAAGCATCAGCCTGGCTCCAGGGCAGGGACAAAACGTTTGTGCCCACACCTCCAGTGGTGGGGTCTGTGCTTTGTTCTGGGAAAACAGAGACAAAACTGAGCTTTGTAGGGGATGAAAAGACATTACATGACTCCGATTAAACAAAACAACATCCCACTTTGTTGTGCCAGTCTGCACAGAGTTTGCCGGCAAAGGTTAGAATCATAGAATCATAGAATAGTTCGGGTTGGAAAGGACCTTAAGATCATCCAGTTCCAACTCCCTGCCATAAGCAGGGACACCTCATACTAAACCATGCCACCCAAGGCTTCATCCAGCCTGGCCTTGAACACTGCCAGGGATGGAGCATTCACAACCTCCCTGGGCAACCCATTCCAGTGCCTCACCACCCTTACAGGAAAGAATTTCTTCCTTATATCCAATCTGAACCCCTCCTGTTTCAGTTTGAACCCGTTACCCCTTGTCCTGTCACTACAGTCCCTAATGAAGAGTCCCTCTGCAGCATCCCTATGTAGTTCTGACTACAGTAGCACTAAAGGATGTCAACCAACAGTGGGCTACACTGCACTTAAGACTTTGAGGATTGATCTCCCACTTAAGTCACATAAAGGTGTCTGGGCACAATGCAGTCATGCTCAGCCACTGCTTCTTGCCACACAGTTGGTAAAAGCCAATTTTAGTTTGAGCAGAAACCCTGGAGATTCCAAAGGGCACATGGAGAATCTCACCTCGAGGCCAAGGTTTCAAAGTCAACCCAGGCCAGCCGTGACAAGCTATTAGCACTTTCCTTGTTATATGAACTAAGTCGGGAGCTCGTTGCAATTCTCAGGAAGGGACATATGTGAAGGAAATCTACCATCAGTGGAGCATGATCCACCAGTAAAGGGGCAGTTTCCTAACTATCCCCAGCTAGAACAATGCCATACATATCTTCTGCTCCTCTCCTGCTCAGTTGACATTGTTGCTAAGACAAGGATTTTATAGAAGGCAGGGAGAGCTGGTTGGTGGCCCACAGCTCTATTTCTGCAGAAACCATACTAGCTGCTGAATGGTAATAGGACATCCAGGAGAGAGCCAGAGGCCTCACATCAGCTTGTTCAGAGGCACAGTATTGTGGCACCAAAATAAAAGAACAACTTCTTCTTGGGTAAACGAGTAGTACAGGAAGGAGTCTCGTACATACCAATGACAGAAAACACTCTCACAAGAGGTCTTAAACAGGTTCTGAGCCAAGATTTTGGGGAGTAAAACAACTGATATTAAAATAACAAGATGTTGCTAAAGAAGTGGGCAAAAGTCTTGCTGACAGTGGCCTTATGGAAGTCTATGATTTTTCAGAAGCTCTTAAATAAAAAGCATTTTTGCAAACACATGCAATGATCTACAAGAGGGGGGGCAGAGACATATTTTCTTTTCTCAAGCAGATACCTACAATGCCACAGGAATCCTTTTGACCACACAGATTTACACAATGGGCATTTCTGCTCTGCAAATTCCAGCTCTGTGTAAGGGTCTGGTGAGGACCTTGCTCATGTGGTAACATTTGGGCTGAGCACAGAAGTATCCTGCTGGCCTGTTTTCTCCCATTGACTTCAGTTGAAGCCAGGTTTGGCTAACACATCTGAAAACAAGCTCAAATAATCCCACATTATGGGTATGCCAGATTTTGGGTGTCTAAACATGATTCAGAAATCTAGAACCACATGCAAAACCAAAAGGTCACAGAACAAAATCTGTGGTGTAAACTAAATACAAAAGCTATATCTGTCACTTTCTGTGTCATATTGCAAAGAACAAAAAACACAGTGACAGCTTTCTGGCCAAGAAGCAGTTTTGCTTTGCTTTTTAAAGGATTGTCATACTCCTGCCTCAGAAGCCTCGCAGTCCATCTCTCAGGGGCACAAACATACTCATTTCGGTTAAGACCTTGCAAAGGAAAATGTTCTTCCTGGTTCCCCTCCCAGGTGTTTGGACCTGCATTGCAGTGAGAGCACAGAGGAGCAGAATGCCTGAGATCCTGAAGCCTCTTACCCTCCTTGG
This sequence comes from Agapornis roseicollis, assembly GCA_002631895.1. Taxonomy (NCBI): domain Eukaryota; kingdom Metazoa; phylum Chordata; class Aves; order Psittaciformes; family Psittacidae; genus Agapornis; species Agapornis roseicollis. Next base: position 79,900 of record NDXB01018751.1, on the reverse strand, counting down.
TAACAAGCCTGTGGGAAGAGGCATCATTTCCGTCCTCCCCCCTTCAAGGACTCCTCCCGCACATCTTGACAAGCTGCTTCACTGACCTGCATTTCCCTAACACTTGACAGAGCCCTGCAACACCTCACCCCTCACCAGGCCACCCTGCTGTCACTGCAGACTCCTGCCAGCCTTCAAGCAGCAGCAAAGAGGTGGCAGTGATTCTCTAGAAGACAAAAGGGACAAGGTGCTTACAAAGTGATGGGAACAAACTCAGAATGGTGCAGGAATAAAAGCCTACACCCTAACCATCAGGCTGATGGTGTTGTTCAGGTGCAGAGACCTTTCTGGGGAAGAACTGCCAGCCCAGCCCTGAGTTGAGCAATGTTCTCCAATCTTCCTGGGCTTCTTGGCACAATAGATTTCTTTGGGCAGCATCATGGAAGTGTGGAGCAATTCATAATTACAGTTCATCTAGTGCCTGAGGTTTCCCTTAGCCCTTCTCTTTCTGCTGATTCGTGTGCTCCACTTCACGTTCTCCTGCTCTCCCTATCCCGTCACACTGCTGAACAGTAGGCAGGATTTCTGGGCAAAAGGAAAAGAACAGCACAAGTGTCCATCCCACAGAGATGTTACGAGAGGACTGTAAAATGCTCAGGCAGGGGCAGAGTATGGCCAAGGCCAGTTACTGCTGTGGCAAGGATGGGAGAGCTTTGCAGAGAGCTCCCTGCCAGGTACACCTACAGCACCAGGACCCACACTGGAGGAAGTATGCATGTTCCAGGCTACCCCATGTAACCTCCTGCTTCATCTGGTGGCTACTACAGAAGTAGAGGCAAGCCTGGAAGAAGGGAGATACGGCTCCTCATCAGAAGCTCTGTGCAACATTACACTGCATGAACCTTCGGGAATTGGTCAGTGTGAGCTAGGATTTCCGCTTCTGAAAAACAAAGACTGGAGAAAGAGAAAAGGGGCTTCTGGAGGGTGGACATGAGCAGTTCTGTGCTTCTATCTTCTACCTGGCACTCCATTTTCCACCCCTATTAAAAGCAATCTTTCCAAAGATAACTGCAAACTTTCTCTGGCTAGGTTTTGATACTGTAGCTTAACTGGCCATGTCAGCCTGTACCTACCCTGACCAGCACTCCACTGCAGGAGGCTGAAATGCTGTAGGCAACAGCACTGGCAAGAGGAAAGCCTGTTTTGAGACCCAGATGACCTGTGCTGAGCCTCACTGACTTACAAATCACATGCCCCTTATGCTAAAAGAGCTTGTGAGCTTCAAAAAAAGCTGTTCCCCTCCCCTCCATCTCCGCTAGCCCTTGGTTTGTCCCAGAAGTCTGGTACCCAGTAGCTCACAAGCTGCACAGCTCCAGTGCTGTTTCCAGCCCCTTTACTTACCACAGCACTGCTGTGCTGCCCTGCCTGCCCTGCAAGGCAGATCCCATGTCCCTGCTGCATGTGAGACCACTCTACAGCTCCCCTCCAGCCCCACACACAGCCAAGATAGCACCTGATGCTGCTGGAAATCTGCTCAGCGTGGCCATCCCCATGGGACCCCTCTTCTCATGCCTCCATTCAGCCTGCTCTGCTGAGCAGCTCCTTGCAAGCTATCAGTCCCACCTCATTTGCCTCCCCTGTGGCCAGGTTTTCCAAAGGCTTTGCCCTTTTTCTCTCCTCCTTCTTGCTGTATGACGCACACAGAGGTAAGAGCAACATGTGGAGCCAGTGGATGCTTATGTTGTAGAGGTGCCTCCACATAAGGAGGGAGGACAGGTCACCTAGAGGCATACAAAAGCCCCAGGGAAGGAAGAGGAGCTTAGTTAGTGGCCTCACATGCTGAAAGGACAGTGTTTCCCACCAGCTACTGAGGACAGGGCTGCTAGCATCCATCTCCAGACAAGAGGAGACTGATAATCACAGCCTTTTCTGAAACTCAGCAGACCCCAAACCAAAGATGATGTAGGAGAACTGAACAGTGAAAGGCTGAAACATTGACACAAGAGGGCATGGATGAAGGAAGGTATTTCCTGCAGGACCCCAGAGGGAACAAATTCACTGAAGCATATACAGGGATTCTCCAGTTTCTCAGAGGACAGGAGAGGTAAGTCTAAAGGGAACAACAGCAGCTGAGGCACATGAAGAAGGGAGATGGCCCATTTTCAGTATAGCATCATATGTCCCTTTCTGCTCACCACAGTGAAAGAAGGGGTCCAAAACTAAGGACTCCTCTTCAGAAAGAGCTGCCCTTCTTCACAGTTGTATGTCAGCATGCAGAACAAACATGGTATATGCTTGCACGCATTTGGAGACACAGTGGTACTGTGTCAGACCAAATAGTCTTTCTACATTTGTATCTTGTCTTCAGGAACAGTGAATAGAATAGCAGGGAGCAATACAAGCAAAAGAGAATCTCTGTTGTGATCCTTAGTTCTCCAGCTACTTGAAGCTTAAGGATGTCCTGAGCCAGAGCTGGCAGCTTCTGAATTGAAGCTACTCAGTTTCTCTTCTGAGAGCTTGTTTTATCTCTCAGAATATTGAGTCTTTAGTATCTGCAATCTTGTAACTATGGAAAGTGAGTTCCGCGGTTTAGCTTGTCACTGGGGGAGAACTGCTGAATGGGTTAAACACAGGACAGAGCCGTATGATGAGTGTCTGACATCCTGCAATGGACATTGTACAAGGCAAAGTAATGAAAATAACTTTCCACAAGGTCTATGGAATTTGCTGAACAAAAGCATGGAGACAGGAACATAACAGTATTTCGGAATGTCTAAGCATTAATGTGAAAAATACAGTCAAAGTCATAAAAGGAAGCGACTAACAGGAAGGAATAGCCTAAGGAAGCAGAACCTCCTGCTGCAAGGCAGGAGCATCATCTCCCAACAGAAAGCCACCAGGAGCATCCCCCCAGGCAGGCTGCTTCATAAACCCTCAGCACATCTCCTAGGAGATGCAGATCATTGGCAGGTTGGCTCACATCATTTTCATTTGTGCTGTGAACTATAGAGTCCCTATTACTAAACTTGTCTGGAGGCAGAAGTGTGCATGCACTAAATTCAGAAGTCAGGGTTAGAAATGGAAGGAATAACGTATGTGAAAGGGTCAGATCATTGCTCAAAATACAGTATTTCTGGCAACCTGGGTGTTGCCTGTGCCGAGTCCATTTTGTGGGTGGCAAATGACTTCAATACCTTTTGGAGGCTTTGAAAGTGAAATTGACTGTTTCAGGCTGCCAGTGGAGGTTGTGTTTCAGCAAGCATTTGTAAGGTACTGGAAGCAGTAACTCTTCTGCAGAGGAGGGCACACACTGCTCTTCTGCTGCTGCATGACTTTGGGCTTGAGGGATAAAGGAGGTTTCGCAACTTGCCTCTAGCATTAGCTGCACCACTTGACTTTTACCTCCCCATTTCTCCTCCACCCTGACTTTGATAAAACACCTTCTTTTGGAGAGTTGACCAAATGGAAGTCCTTCCCCATATAAGCAAATGACATATGGTCTCCTTGTCCAAGATCAAAAAAGAACATTAGGAAAGCCAAGATGCTCCAGAAAGGAGGAGAAAAATGGAACATCTGACTTAGTAAAAACCAAGCTGCCACTGCCAGAGACTAATGAACAGTTTGCTGGCTTCAACTTCTTTGATGATTAAACACCATCTTCTGTTCCCGTCATTCTTGAGGAAGAAATTAAAGGACAAAGTAGTCCTCAAGTATGTTTCATTTTAAGGAGAGGGTAGGGAAATAAGAGGAATTATATTCAAGGGGAGGAGACAGGATGTGTCTGCAATCAGTGGCCAAGAATTGGAGCAGTGTGAAACATACAGGAGAATACATGAAGGACAGAGCAAGAGGGCCACAGCTCTTCCTTAGCAAACTCACTTAAAAAAACTACTTTGCCCTCATAAGGGATTGTCCATTTCCATGCAGATGAAGCAATGAGTCCCAGGCCTTAACAAGTACCAGTAAATTTGTCATAAGTAAATACCTGATAGTGGTCTTTCCAGCTCTAAGACAGCACAAAGTCTGTTCAGACTTCACCATTGCTAAGGGCAGGAGGCAGCAGCTCTTGTACTTTCTGTACTTTTCATGGGGAGAGTATTCTGCCAAAATACTGCTTTTAATTCTCTTTTGGTGCAAGCCAGTGCCCAGTTTACAAGTCTGATATTCTGCATTACTGTTATACGTAAAGTAACAACTGCTTTAGACACTGTCCTTCTCCCTATGCTTCACACAAGCCACAGCCTCTTTTTACTTCCCCTATTTTTGAATAACCAGGTGTCAGCACTGGCTTGGGCATGAGGAAGAGCATCTTCCACCTGCAATCTCTCTGCCAGTAATGTAAGGTGACAGGAAAAGTTAGCTTCTAGCATCACTCTATGCTGTCCTGTGCTGCAGGTTTTTGTGCTCTTGAACTCATTTCCTTTAGGACCTGAGAAACATGGAGATGCTCCCTTCACTAGTCTGATCTACTTTTGCATTAATTTGCATGTGTTTAATTGCTGAATGCATGTCTAGAAACTGGGACAGGTATTAGCTACTTTCTCAACAACTGAGGACGTGCAAGCAAAGCATCACTATGTTGCCCTATTTCTCTCCCTCCATGCCTTAGCCCTGCAACATCTGGGTTGGCACTGGTCCTGCAGGTGCGAGATAGAGGATGTACCTAGATGGGTCCTAAGCCAAAAGGAAATTATCTGCCCATGGCAAGACTTTCAGACTTCAGAGCCTGCATATCAATGCCTTATCTGAGCAGGAGGCAGCATCACATGTTGTCTGCTTAACAGCCCCAGTGATAGTGGAAGCAGAGGTCAGGAGGAGAAAGCCAGAACTGATGGGCACAGGGATGAATATCACCTGCTCTATGAGCACATGCAACACAGCAACCTTGTTCAGTGTTACAGGCAGCAACCCCAAAATCACCACCTGCAGCATGACATCTTCCTCAGCAAGCTCTTAGAAAACAATGCCAGGAAGTTTCTATTCTTAAGCCATAAAATCCGTAAGCTACTGCATACCATTTCTGATGCCCTGGTCTCTTCCCTAGGTTGTCCACAAACCTGTAAGCTGAGCAAACCCCAGTGCCCATTCTACCCCTAAAGCAGGATTGTTTGACTTTCCAATTTCTGCATCACTAGTTAGTTTCCACTCCAAACCTCACTGTAACTTAAGAAATGCCTTCCCATGCCAAGCCAGCACAGAGAGCCATGCTTTGTCCAGACAGCCAAGTAAGGCTAGAAAAGTAAGGCTATACATTAAATTCATTAAAAGGTGGTGCATGAATTTGACCCATTTTCAGACAGAAAGTCAAAGGGAATAGTGCTTACACTACCCTCTTGTCCTAGATGAGCTGGGAACTGGTGAAGACTTGCAATACCCAGAGAGCTAAACACAAGGCAAGAAGCTCACTTAAAAAAGGCGGAGCTCAGGCAGCAAATCCCCAGCTCAGTAATTTCTTCAGAAAGGCCATCTTTACCTTCCACTGCTTGCCTGCACTAACCTAGTATGCTACACAGCTGCCTTCTGCACACCTACAAGTCACAGGACAGAGTTGGTTCCTGCATCCCACCTCTTTTCCCTTCTCCCAGCCCATCTTTTTGTGCTTTCCCAGCAACACCCTTACTGCCTTACAGCATGTTGCAAGTGTCCTCCTGCATACACATATTGGCATATCTAATACACAGCCATTAAAGCTAAAAAATGTTTTTAATAACCACTTTGTATTTAATTAAACATGCAACAGCTAGCCTAATAGAGTAAATTAAATTTGAGTGAGACATTTGAACAGTGACTAGTGAAGATATCAGTTTCTAAAGTCCTCAGAAGGACAGGGGAAGAAAACTGGATCATGTCAAGGGAAAGGTGATGCTAGAAGACCAGTGATGCTCCTTATACCTTTCCAAAGGGCCTTCACAGCCTCTGCATGAATCATAAGAGAACTTTAAGTGATTTTCTTACTTCTTGTTTGGTGGGATGCTCACTTCAAGAGATTAAAACTCAATAGGCTTTCTAGCAGGAGCAACCTGGAAATGGAAAAGCGTAACTTCTCCAAAAGTTTCCCAGAACTTTTCACCCCTCTGTATCTCTCATATTTAAATGAAACATTCCCTCCACCTTGCCAAGAGCTTTACTGGACACCAATCAATGCAGACTCTGCCTCAAGCAGGAGAGGTTCTGCAGCCCTCCACACAGACACTGACTAGTAGAGATTATGGGGAAAAAAGGCTGGAGGAATGTGGAATCAAAGCAGTTAAGGGGCTTAGTAGCCCACTGGAACTAGGAAATCTAGAAAACACCTCTGGGTATCAATTTCATCTCACTTAATGCTAATCCTGTAGAAGACTTTGGGCACTTTCACCTATGCCTCATTTTCTCTTATCTGTAAAAGTAAGACACTGATTCTAACTTGCCTCCATGCTGCAGTTTGGGATCCCCACATCTCTGGGCAAGTGCTAAGTGTGTAATGAACAGAAATTACTTTTCCTCCCTGGGGAAATAAATAAACAAAACTTGTAATTCCCTGTAACAGTCAAGACCACCAATGCAGTTTTGGGGTAAAAGGTAAAGAATCACATTATGAATGAAACAATACTACTATATATGGTGAATAAAATGCTGTATACACAGCTCTGAGCACAGAAACCATGAGGCTGCCTGCAACAATTATCAAGACACACAGTAATTTAAAGACACTGTTTTAACTGAGAGAAGGAAAGCTTGACATTCCAGGTCCTGCATATCGTCACAAAGATATCATTGCCCAGGAGGTAGCCAGTGTTTAACAAATCCTTTAAAGGATGTAAGACAACTAACATGTCCTGAGCAGATTACCTCAACTAGGCTGGCACAGATTGACTTGATCAAGCAGTTAGAATGAGTTTATTTCCTGTAGAAATAACGTTGGATCATGTAGGAAGGATAACTGGGCATAAGCAGATAAGATGGTGAAGAGTAAAATCTATTTCTGGCAATAGAACTCTTCGGTCAAGGGTGGTCTCCAGAGGGTAAAGAACAACAGCCCTGTACTTTGAAAAACAAGGCCTACTTTTCAACAAGCCCAAGTAAACTGAATCCAACCTATGGCACTTGAAAACCCTGAGACTCCTGCCTGCAGAAACCCAATTGTAGATCTGGGGTGACTGCTTCTACATAGGAGTATTCTGTACAGCCATATCTGTGGTCCCTCAATCTAACTCTGCCTCCATCCATGGGTTAGTCTGCCTTTGGTTAAGTCAGGATAAAGCCAAAGGAGCCAATCCAGGCTGCTACCAGCATCAGTGAATACAATATGGCCCATATTATCTTTCCCCCACTTTAGCAACCCAAGTCTTTGCTGCAGGTTCATAAACCTGATGGATGGGTGCACTGTAGTTAACTGACAATAGCATTCAAAAGGCAGCTGTATGAAATACTCCTGTTTCTGCTGAACAAGTCAAGCTTATTACAGGATGCATGAAGCAAAAGGAGATTCCAGCAGGATGTGGAGGTCCACAAGCAAGCAGACTTTGACTTCACAGCCAACTGGATGGCAGAGAACAAGCTGCAGTCTCTGTCCATGCTGAGTGAGTGCTCTCTGCAGTACCAGGACCAACAGTCCTGGAGCCAAGGAGCTCTATTTGCAGAGCTGGCTGAAAGTTATTGGCAGGGAGCCCATGTGAGCTCGGTAAATAAAGTATCCAGATAATAAAAATACCCAAAAGCACTGTTTGATTTTTCTGAGGGTTCTGACACAGCCAGTAATACTGAGAGGGTACAGAAATCTGGTGGGAAGGAACAGGAGCATAGGACAAAACCATCCTTCCAGAAGAATAGACACAAGGTAGGTCTGATGGTTTACAGCTTGTACAGCTAAATACCTGACACTCGTTCATGGGGGGACAGTTGAAAACAAAGAGGCTTTGTGTTCAGGAACTAGACTAAGACTCAGGAAAACTAGGCTTGGACAGGAGCTTGTGTATCCCCTTGAACCTTAGCTGTAAACTTTATGGATAACAGGGTATCCATGACCTAGGAAGGCATCAAAGGGGATGGACAGGGGAATACAAGCCAATGGCTGCCTTCCTCTGCAGTCACACTGAAGTTAAAGGAGATATTGTGATAGCAGTTTGCTGCAGTGGAAAAAGGAGATGAGGTCCAACCTGTGAGCAGTGACTGTTTTGGGTTTGCTTCCCTCTTCACTAGAGCCTCAGATGGGAGCTCAGCATACCCTGCAGAGGGAATACTCCAACCTGGTGACTCACTGCACCCTGGCACAGACACTAGAAGGCCAGTTGTGCATACCTTGCAAGCAGTGACACATAAGAGGCCAGTGCATCTCACCTTTTAATCCTTCCTCAGCCATTTTTCTGGCTAAAGCTGACCTGAGACTCTACTTGTGTCAGGCAGTAGAAACTACCCACATTTCACCCCACATGCATGAACACTTTCCTTGTCCTAAAAGATCCCTTCTGTCTGACTGAAGGACCTTTCTGGATCTCCAAACAGCTCAGCAGATCCTCTTCCTTTTACCATCCCTTTTCCTTGAATGTTCATTTTTCTCTGTAGCCTAGCAACTCAGCACAGACTCAGAATATTAACAACTCCTGTCCCCACACACAATCTTCTCCAGAGGCCTGAAAAATGTGATGGAAGAAAGGCTGAGAGGGGTAAGAGCAAGCACAAGAGAGGTAGGGTGCACGCAGGGAGCTTCTACCAGCATTCAGAAACAGCAAAGCTATTCAGCTGTCATATCTGCCACCTTCACTTAACATGTACATAACATATAGAGCTATATATAGCCACATTTATTTACATATTCAAATAGCAACACCACACGCACACACTTGTATTTGGATTTAGGTTCTATATTGAGGCACTGGCACTCTTGCGCACACACACTCTCTACTGCTAGATGCTTTAAATGTGTATATGACAAGATGTCAGAAGGTCAGATTCTCAGCATCTAATTTGGTTTTCAGTCAAACCACATGAAGGTTTCACTTGTGGGAAGATACTTCAACATTCTGCAGTAATTCTCTCCAATGCTGCAGTATTGCTATTGAAACAGGTGGCAGTTTGGAACATTGCTCTCAAATACTGGCAGCTTTTTAATATATATATTAAATATATATATATATAAAGGTTGTGGGAGTTCTGCCTGTGTAAAAACCTGAATAAAACTAAAGCAGGAAAAGAAAAGATGACATTTTTATCCTGGGCAAAGTTTGCTGCAGTAGCAATTCTAACTACTACAGGAATGCCAGGGTGCAAGCTGAAGCAGTTCATGCCACCACCATACAACACTGACAGGTTCAGATCTAAAGATAACTTGGCTGATACAGGAACAGATGGAGTACTGTAATACATAGCACTGTTCAGCTGAAAGCATGCTGCAAACTATATAGCCATGGACTCTCATCCTCTCCAACATGACTTCTTTCCTGACGTGGGGCGGAGTCACCTAATGAAATGCAGAGTGAACTTAGCCTCTTCAGTGAGAAAACAGAGATGCTCTCATTTGGGAAATTGCCTAGTGAGCAAAACGTGTGGACTCTGCTTCTCAGCACTGGAGCAGGGTTGACTCAGCCCTCCTGAGGCTTGAACTGGTGATACTGGAAGACTTCAAAAGCTGCTTCTTAGGGATAACAGCATCATGGATAGAGACACGGGGAGAATCATTTGGAACAAGCACTGCCACCACTTTTTATTTGTGCTGCAAATGTCAAGGTCTAGGTTAGGAATCAGCCAGTCTACCCAACAACTTTCCCATAACCAAGACTTTCTAGTTAATGCAGACAAAGAGATTTCTGGAAATTCTCCCATTAAAATATCATGTGAATGCTGCAAGATGCTTAGGAAGAAACTAGCATTGTAGACTAGAAAGCCTCAGGGGCAGACACACATTCTCTAGTCCAGCAGTTCACAGTCTTTTTTCAACAGAGAGCTTGTTTCAGCTGGGTTTCCACAGTTCACCATCCAATGGTCTATGTACATGACAAAATCATTCAATTCAGCCAACAAGGACATTCATTCAAGGACATAATTAATGTTCAAAGCATTAGAGCCCTGCAGCACAAGCATAGGAGACACCTTTTTAGGGGAAGGGATAAAGGTGTCTGCTCCCACATGAGGACACCTCCAGGCAGTACAGTGGAAAGGACCTACCAGGACTGCTGCTTTACCAGGCTACACATGCACCAAGTCCTTGAGACCTCAGAAGGAAATTCTGTTGCTTTGTGCAGATCCTAGCTTTCAGCTGGCCATGGCATTTGAAGAAACTCTACAGTGATCTTTGGGTTGTTACTTAGCAACTTGACTCAAAGATGTGAATTTACTGGGCTGTCTCCGCAGCCAAGCAACACCAGGACCAAGGGCATAGGGAGAATTTTGTCATGGGAATGGGATAATCTGTGAAATATTATGGAAGACAGATAAGATTTTTCCCCCCTGCAAGTTGCCATAAATGCAGTAAATATTGACACATGAGTCACACTGACCTATTTTCTCCTTTTTAAGCCAGGAGAGTCTCATCTGTTTGCAACCAATTTCAGAACCAATGAATGGGGAGCACTTCAGGCCTTTTCACAGCTTTGGTTTAGTCTTAACTATTCTGTGCAGGAGCTCTACCCTCTTGTGCAAAGACCATTCTTGTCTTTGGGGCAGAAAGGGGACCACTGGTTATTTAAATTTAAGCATCCACACCCCTCTACCATCACACTGCAGAGCACCCCTGAGGCCAGATGCTTTCCTTTGCCTCATGTACTACCTTAGTTAAAGGGATCCTTCAGCGTAATCTGTGGGATTTCTGTCAAAGAAAGGCACAATATGGTGAGCACATATCCACACCTGATTCTTGTCTTTTTAGACTGTATCAGATCCTCAGCAGTTGCAGGATGTCACCATTGCAAGGATAGATGAAGCAACCTCAAATCTAGCAATGGCAGATAAGATGGGTCCCTGACATCTGCTTTGCTGCAAAGATGTTTCTAGAAGCTCAGTCAATTTCTACTCTTCTCATATATCTAGATGAGCCACAGAGCAGGCAGTGGCATTTTCTGCCTGCAAAAGAGACCAGCTCAAAGCTGCTACGTCTAGAGAGGTTTGGAGGTTACTCTCCATCCTGCTAAAACTATCTTTTGTTTCTCCAAACATCCCTCTAGCAGAGGGAAAGCATCAAGATGATGCTGTTTTCCTTCAGCTAGCCAAGTGGCTGTATGTTTATGCACAAGCTACTTCCTATTGCTGGAGAGAGACATGAGAAGGTCACTGAGGTGACTATAAGTAACTGATAACAACGTGCATTGAACACTGCACATAACCATTGTGTGGGACTGCCCTCTGCACCTCCTGGTAACTCCCCTCTTCATGTACATGTACAGAACTGTCAATGTTTGATTTCCCAAGCAAAAAGCCATCCAATGCATTGCAGCCCTGCACACCAGGACTTGAAGTGACAGCATCTGCAAGACCTAATTTGTACTGAAGCAATCACTGACAGAGGAAGGTGCAGACACTTGCCAGTTCTGAAGAAACCTTCCATCTCAGCTGTGTGTTTGCAATACCTTAGTTTACATCACAGCTCACAGAAGGTCCTAGCATATGAAAAAAGCACATAACCTCTACCTGTCCACACCAGCACAGATCCTGGGGATATCTCACCCTAAGTTAGAGCTTGCCAGTTTTACCATGCCACACTGTAGGATCTGGCTCTTCTCCAGCACCAAGGCTCAGCAGCATCCTTTGCTACCTGTCACACTACCATCCCAGAAACCTACAGCAATCCAACAGGACTACAGCCCCTGCAGGTCCATTACAGCTCAGCATCAAAACTACCTCTTAGTTTAACCAAATTTTGGCAGTCTTCAATATTCAGCAGCCTTAAATACCAAGATGTAACGCACATGCACAGCCTCAGTATAGTTACCACAGTATCACAGGGCTGGAGATACCCCAGGCTACATGGAAACATTTACAGCACTGGAGTGTCATGCCATACTTGTATCTCATAGCATATATCTCCAGAAACCTCTGACTGTAGGATTTAAATGCTTTAACCTTTGCTTTTTAAAAACCTTTGGATACCCAGGGACATGGAATAGACTGACTGGGAAATATCTGTATGTCATTTCTCCACTGAAAAGAGGTGACAACAAAACAGAATGCTCTTAGTTAAGAATAAGAAAAATGCTAATATATTTGAAAAAATATATGGTAGTATAGATACAGTATAAGAGTAGAAACCTCTTCGTAAAAAGTCTTGATTTTTAAAGCTCCAAACATCTATACCAATGGAAAATCCTTTTCAGGCACATAATGCAGTAAAGTTGTTTATGTCCATTATTGCAAGCATACAGAGGGTATGCTGAGAGTCTTCACAGGCTACTGCCAAAGCTGCATCAGCCCCAAGGAAACCAGCATTTTGCATACACAATTTGATTGTCAGAACAGTTTGAGAATAGATTGGACATCATGCCTCCAGATCAACAATTCACATGGATATATATTCTTCTGCCTTTCCCTTCTCTTTTCCCGAAAAGGTCCAAAGGCAAAGAGCTCTGAAAAGGAGAATATAGAGCCTAAGAGGTTGCTGTGTTTGGTACCAAAGAAAGCCTCGCATGGAGCCTAGCCATCCATGCTGCCTTCTTTCATCAAATATGCCCAGCATACAGCAGTCAAGCACACATATTACTGTGCAGGTGTTACACTGGAATTGAAATTCAACTAATTGGTGCTTTTTCATATTTCATAGAATCATAGAACAGTTAGGGTTGGAAAGGACCTTAAGATCATCCAGTTCCAACCCCCCTGCCATAAGCAGGGACACCTCACACTAAACCATGCCACCCAAGGCTTCATCCAACCTGGCCTTGAACACTGCCAGGGGTGGAGCACTCACAACCTCCCTGGGCAACCCATTCCAGTGCCTCACCACCCTAACAGGAAAGAATTTCCTCCTTATATCCAATCTAAACCCCTCCTGTTTAAGTTTGAACTCGTTACCCCTTGTCCTGTCACTACAGTCCCTAATGAAGAGTCCCTCATTTCAGTGAAAACAGAACTCCAAAGCTTGATTAGGACAGATTCCACCACAAAGGCTATCTCAAGAATACCTAATTAATAGAAGGAAAAACTGATGTAGTGAAAAGAGTGATGCCCCATTGATAATAGCATAACTGTCCTGGTCAAGATCACCCTTACACTTACACATAACCTGATCCACTTTTTTTTGAGATAAAAGCCAATTTAAAACCCTTGCTGCTCATCCCTGTCTTGGGATGTGTTTTACATCTGTCAAACAGGGAAAGCTTCTTTGCCAAACAAGCCAGTTTATATTTCAAGCAAGCTTTGGGAAGTTGGGAAATAACAGATTTTACACCAGTGCAAGGGCTGTTGCTCTGACAAGACAGTAGCATGGCAACAGGTCATACATGAGTAGGGAGCAGGAAGCAATGAGGCATCAAGGCCAGCTCTGCCAAGCATCCTGCAACAACCTCTAACCTATCTGCACTGCAAAAGGAATTGCCAATCCCACAGGAATCGTTCCTTTAATGCGTATATTCCTGCAAACATTTCTATTTGGAAGCCTTGTTTCTTGCGCTATCCCTCTACAACAATCCTTTTGTAACTTTTCAACTTGTCACCAGGTTTATAAAACTTTAAAGCTAGTGCTATACAAACTGAAATGATGTTATTGCAGATGTAGGAGAGCATCTTGGGATGAATAAATTATAGGAGCCACAAAGAAATCACAACTACATGGCTGGATACTCCAAGCTGTCTACGGTGTGCAGATGCACAGGAGAGAGCAGGTTTAAACTTCACAGATCATAGGGCACGAAAATTGAAGCGTTCTGAAGGGGAACCATCTCGTATTTCAAATGCAGACAGAACTTCTGTTGTTCTTCTTATTGAAATAGTTCATCAGTGCTTGAATCTGTACTGTCAGGTACTAGAAAAATATGTCCCCAGAGATTACCTCGAGAGAGGAAAGGCTACAGTTGGGAGTATTAGTCTCTTGTCCCACCATAGAGCAAGTACAATATCCCTGAACAGGCTAGTCCTCAGCTGTGTGCTGAAAGGACATATAGGAGTGGGGAAAGACTTCCAGTTCCTTCTGAAGCCATTGGTACTGGATACCATCAGAATGGGATCCACTAAAGCAGGTTGGTTGAAGCAGACCACTAAGGTGATAGTGACTTTGGTCAGTACTCAGACCATGTACCACAAGGACAGAAACCTGCATGCTGCTTCAGCTGCAGGATGTCTTGAGGTCCACACTGCCTGTGCTCTTCATTCTCCTGTGTCAGAAGTACTAACAGGCTCCGCAGTAACCTGGGTACCATACTAAGAGTTCTGAACATAGCACTGTCCAAGTACCACTATGCACCAATGAGCATCTATAAATACCTGCATGTGTTCCATGCTTACTGCGATCAACCATCTGTAGCAAAATGGCATTCAGCAGATAACTCATTCAGCTCATTTCCTTTAAGGAGAGCTAGGATATATCATCCTTCCATTCTATGCAGATCTTCTAAGCTACTGAACATTACTATGAAGATATTCCTCTTTGCAGACTCCCTTTAAATCCCCAACTTGCAAATTTGTCCAGGATATGAAAAGACTCCCAGCTAGACTTTTCATCTTCATGGATCAGCACTTCCCAGAGCGTCTGTCAGTCAAACATGTCCTCCCCAATACCTATTTGGCCTGGCCCCTGGCATCTTTTCCCAGGCATTTCAATTGATGTCACTGATCTTGGTTCCTCAAATAAACCTTCTAATCACTGACAAGAATGGAGGCTGCAGCTCAGTGTTGTTTAGCAGGGCTAAGAGGAGTACGCAGTAATAAAGCATTACTCTAGCAGGTGAGCTTGAACATATGGCTGGCCACACACAGGCAGCAGCTATGATGAACAAGGTGCCATTTTTCTTAGTAGTAGTTTTGGTCCCTCATCACTGGGAGACCAGTACTGTACCTAACAACGTCCTGCACGCTCTCCTGACTCCATCTTCTGAGGAATATCTGGGCATGACCTTCAAGGAGATAGAAGTGCATCAAATTTGTATGGTGTGGCACCAGGAAACACATAGCATGTGCAGGCAGCTGGAAAGCACTCTGTATATCAGAGTGTCTGGGAACTTCCAGCATAAAGACTTAACTGTGTTGCCTTTATAGAGAGTCCTGTACCCTCCAGGATTGAAATGTCATTGTATCATCACTTTGGGAATACAGTTCCTATGGGAGTGAAGGCAAGAAGTGTTCCTTAGATCATGAGTGGAGCTGTATTCCTCCACATCCAGAAGGACTTGTGTGAAAACAACCTCTGGAATCATGAAACAGCTAATCACTGACAGCACTTGTTCCCTGCCATCACACAGCCAGCAGGCACTGGGAGTCCCAGGGCAAGACACAGCAGAGCTGGGGTCTCTCCTTAGCCTGCCCAGCCCCAGCCCCAGGGCCATTATTCCCAAAAGGATGTCTGAGGATTTATTAATTATCCTACAAGGGGCAGTAAGTCATAACACTCCTTGTGGAACAATAGAAGCTATTTGGTTGCCATGACAACACAGCTTCACTTGTATGCCTTTAATTTATTCATTGCACAGTCCTTTTCCCAATCACACATGATGGCAAAAAATGCCTCGTTTTTCTTGCCAGTATCCATGTCCAGAGCAGGGGTAAGACACAGCCCTTTCCCTGGGGCATCTGTCACATAAAAGAATGATATCCCAAAAATCTCTTCAGGAAACTTATACCACATGAGAATTCTTCTGCTCCCTAAATGTTTGTTTTTTAAGATGATTCTGATTTTTTAACCCCTTTTTGAAGCCACCTCTCCATGGTGCTTATAGGCCTTTATCTTGCATAGGTTCTCACATACAGCCACTTTGTTACCCATTCTCCCCTTACCCTAATATGTAAGAAGCATGGGCAGATTATGCTTGTCAAGTAAAACAGAGAGCCAGGAGGGATAATGAGAAACCCAGAAGTGACATGCCTTCCCAGTATCAACAGAGCATGGCATGAACAGTGCCTGGTGCCCAGCCTGATTGCAGCCATGCCACAATCATTAAAACACACAATGTCCATCAACAGAGCTGCCCAAATTCTGTAAGATCCAGAGCAGCATGTGGGCAAAGGTCCATGCCAGGAAACGTGTTCTCCCGTGCATCCCACAGAGACATTACTGCTGCTGTTTCTGCCCAGCCCCATGCATACGTATTTGCTGCAGCCATTCTCAAGCAGAGAATTGGTTGCTTACTGGACAGGGGAAGGCATTGCATTTCCATGGCAAGGGTTGGAAAGTGTTGCTAGGGCCTGGCCACAGATCTTCCCAACAGGTATGACAAAGCACTTCATCAGCCTTTGTAGTCCACAGACATGTCTCCAGCAGGAGATTTCATCCCAAACCTGCTTCTGCAATGCTCAGCTATCTTCTCAGGTCTAGAGAAGATGGCCAGTGCAGGTGGTACAGGTAAGGTGAGAATTAAATCCCTCACTCCTTTATGTTTGTGCAAGCTGGGGTCTTAAGCTACAGGTCCAGACCCCAACTTGTTCATTCTGCAAGGAAGGTGACAACTGGTTCATTGCATAGGAAGATTCAGGTCCAAGTTGAGACCGGGGGAGGAGATGACTCAAAGTTGAGCTCTGGCCTGACCTGACAGGCAAGATAGATGGAACTAGGTTAAGCCATCTGGCTCTTCTAAGTTGAGCCTAACCTCAAACACAACTAACCAAAGCAATGGGGACATAGGTCTGTACTTGGACTTCTGACTGTACACACTGCCCAGTGTCACTGTTACTAGACCGAGGTGTAGAACACCATGCAGATAATTATGGTAATGGTGAGATAATAGCAAAGAGCCTGCAGAAGAAACTGTTTCATGAGAATGTGGATGTTTATGGTTGGCCCTTCACCCTGGGTCATTTCCATCCAGGATTTTCAAGCAGTTTGGAAACAAAAATGACTCATTCAGATTGTCTCTCCTCCCTTCCCTTCCCACCATGCAACAGCAGAATAGCTGGTGGGCCAGGGAAACAGGGCAGGAGAGTCCAGAAACAGCTAAATAGGACAGGAGCACTGGGAGACCAAGGTTTTAATTGACTTGAACAGCAAGAGCTCTAAACTGGCCTAGGATTCTCCTGAATGGGTAAAGAACTGAGGAATAGGACAGCTGCTGCCAGGAGATCCCCACCAGCCTTCCACTCCACTCACACTCTTGGAAAGGGGATTGGAGGAAAAGCCTCTGGATAGGAAGAGAGAAGGCAAGATTAGGCAGTGATCAGTGCAATCTATGTCCTCTGCTATGTGTTAGGGGCTTCTGAGATACAGATAACACAGGCTTGGATGTTTACCCAAATCATGACCAATATAAGTTTCAAACATTACCCCAAACTGTTGCTATCTGAGCAGATATTTTCTTCTCAGTTGTATGAAAAACTCCAGCCTAAAAATGCCACCCAAAAGCAGAGCTCCATTGAATGCCTCCCTTTCCAGTACAGATCTCCAAGGAAATGCCAGATTACCACCAGTAAACATGGAAAGCCACCAGCTGTTTCCCAACTTGGCAGGCACAGGCTGACTGTAAAGCCACCACTGCCTTCGTGTCAACTGAGAAGTACAATTCTCATCTACTCTTTTAAGGTATAAGTATTAATGGCTCTGTAAGGTGGCTGTGCAACCAGCACAGAAATATAAGGGATGTGAACGTATTCTGGATAAGATGCCAGCTCCAGAGATGCCAGCAGATTTCCTTCATCCACATGTTCACAGGGATACTTCAATGTGCCAGTATAGACATTGACTGACCCTACTGGAATTTACCCCATATTAGGAACTGAACTACAATCTTCCAGCATGTCCAACCACATCACAAGTACCATCAGCAGGGGTAGGTGTGTACCACAGAGGTCCGACGTGCCAGTCCTGTCTTGCAAAGTATTTCAGTGAGTTCAGGGTTGTTTCAGCCTAGGGCTGGGCTGAGGCTATGGGGGACACCTGAGAGGCAATGTCAGTAACACAGGCCACTCAGGGGGAAGAAGGAGCAAGGCTCAGACTGAAACCAGCATGCTAAGAAATTTGGGAGAAAAATGTAATTTCTAGTGCCCAGTTGAGTGCTTGATTGTCTTTTCCATCATATGTGGGGAAATCATCCTGGAATCCCCGATGCTTTAGTGAGGAAGAATTCTGTTTTAAACCAGAGCTCCCATCACCCCTCAAAATTCTGTGTCTAGAGCAGAACAAAAAAACCCACTTCTTCAGTACCAGAGACGTGTCACTCCTCCTCCAACACCTTCCCAGCTGCAGGAAAGATCTGTAGTAGGAGGCAAAGGAAGCAGGGGTGTGACTACCCTGCTTTTCAGAATGCATCCTCAGATCTGAGGTGGCTCCAAGGACCCATTGTCTTGGAAGCACATCTCAAACAGAAAAGGGAAGAACAGTTTATTAGGCTCTTGTTTTTGTTTCCAAACTTACCATGTTGACTTCAGAGATCTGGTCAATGCTGGAGATATGGATGCTCATTCCCACTGTGACAGGGTTACCTGAAACATTAAAGAGGTTGCGTTAGGACCATATTCAAGCCTTCCTCCCTTATCTGCTATTAAAGAATTGCCTAGAAATGTATGGATGTGATTTTAAACAGCCTCACATTCCCCAATTATCAAAAATTTCTGAATCACGTGTACTCTTCTCTAATCATTTGAGCACATTTCTCTAATTCCAGGCTTTACAGGCTCACCCTTAGAAGCAGTGCAGACAAGGCTTGATTCTTCAATTCCTGGAAGTTAATTACCCCCTAGTTATACAATTATCTCTGGTTATTCCAAATAATGCCTTCAGAGACCATCAGTAGGCTCCCAGTGGGCTTGCATAAGGTGTTACTGATTGACCATACAAAGAACATAGCAATCAAGCCCATGCAGCACACTGACTGGAAAGATACTTCAGCTCACTCCTCCATCACTCTGTCAGCTCTGAGTGCTCAGCTTGAAAACCCCAAGTGGATTTTAATACCCAAGATACCAGACAAATACAGGAAACAGATCTATGAAGTGAAAAAGCAGCGTTTGTATAGTGGCTTTTCAGAGCAGACCTGTGCTTGGATTAGAGAACAGGTTCCCCATTTCAACAACAGGCATCAGGGCACGTCACTGCACATCCTCTTGCCTGCAGCCACAGACAGACAACTATGCACAGGCTTGCTGGGAAACTTAGATCTTCCCTTACCCAGTGAGCAAGCCACCCTCATGCTGTAGTAAGTGCCACTGACTGTGGCATGCAAGATGAGTTTGTGAAGGAGCACCACACAAAGGCGGCCACAGCCAGACCTATTGCCCTCTCAGGGCAAGAGATGTATTACCTGTATTAGTCTCAAGGTAGAAATCTGACATTTCAGCCAACTCTTCCAGATGTGTGAGCATCCCATCTAGATCCAGACTCATACCTAGTTCTACCAAAGCCCCTTTAACAGGCAGCTCCCACAGCCAGCTGACAGGACAGCCCTTTCAGTGAGGTTGAAGCCACATAAAACAATTTGCAGAGATACACATCCACTACAGAACCCTGCAAAACCCCTGCTCTAACTTGAGATGCGGTTTCTGAGTACTACTCCTTTCCTGTCATCCCCGCTATGAGAGAACAAACCCAATCCCACTGCAAACAAAACCCCTCCTCTCACATGTGCAAGGTGGAATGTGACTTATTATGGTGGAATTATGACTCCTTGCAATGCAGCACTAGAAAGCGAATGGCGAACAGTTATGCCACTCAAGGTATTAACTCTTCCATGGCCTCGTTAGTAGATGTAAGTGTTGAAATCTTTACAGATAATCATGAAATGGCTTAGAAAGCAATCAGGAGATTGGGGGAGAGGGGAGAACCACACAACTGGAAATGAAGTGATTTTTTAATTAGGTGTTACCAGAAGTAGGGAAGTAGTGTCATTAGGGCTGCCCTGTGATTGGGTGCACTGTTAACCACGACCCTCTGCTACAAATTAAGTGGCAATATCCTTTAATGGAATATGAACAACACTGAAAACATCAGAATCAACAACTGTAATTAGGGCCTGCTATGCAAATGGCCTTAAAGAGGTAGAGCTCTTCCCCAGCACCCCTGGCTCCCTGGTAGGGGTGCTCAGGACACCTTGCAGAGCTTCTGAGAATCCCTACAGAGGCACAGTCCCAGCCACGTCTTTGGTGTACGCTGCATTCATCTTTCACAAGGGAACCAGGTGGGAAAATAACCAAGAGTCACTTCAGGGAAAGCTGATTCTGCTTCATCCTTCCTTGTGCCAGAGGCTCAGTGCCACAGGAAAGCTTTTAAGGAAGTATCACTTTGGTAGATTGTCCTTTTTTCCTGAAACTTGGGCCTTGTGATAGAAGCCATGTCAGGAGAAGAAAGTCACCACTTGCCTGAGGATCTTACAGGCTAATTGGTTACAGGAGGAAAGATGGGGCCATGCAAAGGGCTACAGCAGTGCTGGGGTGAAGCCAACCCCTAACTCTGAAATCTTTCTGCCATTCCTGGTGTTTCCTCCAGCAGTTGCCCTACTGCCTGCTTTATTTTCAGTTTGTCACCACTGGTACCTATGTCACTGTGGCGATGTGTCCCCTCCTTCCTCAATGCAAAAAGTGGTTCTTCCTTCTGCTGCTGTGTACTAGACCCAATGAAACCAGCAGGTTGGGTGGCTACAGCAGGGGAGCACTGACAGTGGCAATATACAAACATTTGTCAAATACTGACTCTGTCCAATCTAATCTATCTGTCTAGACATTTGTGCTGTGTTCATCACCATGGTATCTGAGCGCCGGAGGTCATGCAGTGACTCAGTGTCAGAGCCATGGATAAGATCCAGACCTCCTGACTCCCAGCTCCAAGGCGAACACTGGAGTGGAGATCAGCTACACTGCTCCCCATCACCCTGGGCTCAGCTGCACCCAGCTCCCATGCACAGTCAGCAATGTTCCTTTTGGCTACTCTGAGCACAACCCCATCTATCACAGCAAGTGGGAGGCCCTGCTGCCTGCTTGCAAGCCCTGGTGTGTGTGCCCATCAACCCACAGGCAGAAGAAGTGTGTGACTGTCACACAAATACTCCAAAGATGAAGGTATGCAAAGTCCTGCCTTCACTGGACCTACTCTTAGCTTGATCACAGGGAAGCCTTTTCACCCTCTCCACCCCTGTTGTGAAGACTGGCTTGAGGTCTCCTCAGGACAGGGACAGAAGAGCATATACACAGCCAACAGAAAAAGCATGCCCTACCTCTACTGCAGCCCGACAATAAACTAGACTGGTTGGTGCCCAATGTTCAGGCTGTAAGTAGTACACAAAATAAACAAAGGACATCAATTCTGCCAACAACAATAGCTTCAGGCAAGAGGAATACAAAAGTAGGGTATTTAAATATGGGATAATGTCATCTGTGAGTTTATCCAGAAAAGCAGGACTCTGCATTTGTGCATCTGAGACAAGGCAAAACAGGAAAACGTAATATTAAATTAATCCATGTTTTTATCTGTGCCTTGCAAAGACCTATTCCTTTTCCCCTCAAAGAAAAAGCTTATGCCTAGGAAAGATTTGTAGGCAAGATCACGAGTGAGGGAGTGTGAGAAATTCTGCCTCATTCACCCAGGAATGGCACGCTCGCACATCCCCTTTTCACACTGCCACTGGAGGAATTACCAACATTTTGTCCTGAAATTAGTTTGATGCCTGTGAAAAGTGTACTTGGGAAGCTGGAAGGGAAGCAGACAAAAAAGTTATAATAAAACCTGTCTTCTTTTTTTCCCAAATGATTCTTGTCACATGTAAAAACAGTCAAGGTAGAGAACAAGTTGTGCTAATCTGCAATATTTTCCCAGCAACCAGTTATTACTTTCACATTTTATAACACTTAAAAGTCCCAGAACCTAGAGTCATGTGGCTATGGTAGAAATCATTCCTATGGCATGACTGCAGAGGAAAGGTTGTTTCCACCGTGTCTGCCTGCACTACAACCAGAGGTGATGGCACCCTGGATCAAGACATCTCTTCCAGATGTCAGCCTGGTACCTCAGATGTAGAAAGCAGCAAAGGCATAGCACAAAATTCAATGTAACAAGTCTTCAGACAGTGTGTTCTTACTTGGGCAACTGCCCTGCACTGAGATCCAAGCTCCCCTCTTCTCCACTCCTACCCTGGAATGTTAGACTAGAGCAAGCTTGGGTTTCTTTGACATCAGATCCCCAACTGCAAAAGAGATACAGCCAAAAAAGACTCAAAACCAGGGCAGACAAACAGAGCTTACTTTATCATCCACTGAAGCCGCACCAGTTTTATGAACTACAGCCAATGCTTTGAGGAGCCTGGTTGATGCATTTCTGACCACGTGAACTTGGCAATGTTGGCAGAGCCAAGGCTTGCGGTTGCTAAGGGACAGGCATCAGCTTCAAACCTACCCTTTAGCTTAAACTACAGGAGCAAATGCACCAACAGGGATCTTGGGAGGTTGCACAGCCTTTATTTTCCACTGAAGGAGACCAGAGACTCCTTTAAATCACCAGTGTCAAAATTCCACAGCTGCCCTGGACAAGCTCATCCTGCATTTCACTGCACTGAAGGATTTTACTAAATATCCAAACTGAAACTTCTCTGCAGTGTAAATACAGTTTTGTCTCATCATTTCCCCCCAGTGATAGTGAAAGAATAGATCAATCATCCTTCCTTAACAACAGCTTTTATGTACTGAGAAACCATGACATCCCTCTCCTTCCTCCACCAATACTAGATTAAATGCACCTGATTTCTTCAGCCTCTCCTCAGAGGTCATGTTTTCTAAAGCTCTTACAATTAGTCCTGCTCTCCCCCGGCCTTTTGCCCATTTGTCTACACCTCTATTTTAAAGCATGGTGTCCAGAAACCAGCCACAGAAGTGAATGTCACCACTACAGAGAAAAGAAAAAGTAACCTCCTGTGTACAGCATCGGAGAAACATCTCCAAACCCCCTGCACCCACCCTGGGAGCTGCTCACTTCGTGTAGGAGGTTAGAGATGCTAAAGGGGCAGCCTAGCTCTTGCCAGTAGAGTGCATCATGCATGCAGCTAGAGGGAGTACAGTACTGTCTGTTTAGGAGAAGAGGAAAGATTATTCAAGACAGCTTTGTGCATGAGCCCCAGCATTCCTTGCTTGCACCCTGCCTGTGGCATCACCAGTCCGAGATCTCTGCAGCAGCAGGAAAGCTGCTTTAAGGCCTTTTGCTGAATAAACAAACCCAACCGGAGATATTAGAGGCTTCAGCCACTAAACCTACATAGAGAACAGGTCTGTGCCTTACCCTGCAATGGTAAATACCCACATAAGGCACAAGACCATGTAAAACCTCGCTCCTCATCCCCAGCTCCCCAGAAGCCAGAGGACAACAGTGGTACTAGAGACCAGAAACAGCAAGTCCCAGACACGATTGCCCTGCACAGGCTGGCAGAACTGTTTCTGCAAATGCAGGGTAATACAGGCAGGCATGAAGAAGGCAAGGTCTGACAATCAATGTAACTACAGGATTGCAGTGCCTTATCTGCATTTTCAATGATCCTCACCCCAAACAGGATCAGCAGTTAGGATGCTGTCAGGCTTGAGAAAGGCATGATCAGTGGACAGACTGTAATTACATTCCCAGGACTCCTTCTTTCAGTTTTATTCCTAAACAAGAGAATCAGTATCCCTTGATTCAGTATCTACTTGCTCTTTCTTCAGAAAATGGTTTGCCCAAGCTGCTGCCTCTGCTTTGTTCACAGCACTGAACCTCGGGGCACCCTGGCTTTATGTTTACAGCTTAAAACCATGACCCACGTCACTGCTACATGCAGCGATGAGTTGGTTATACAAGGGCTAACAGACATGGTTAGTTAGGAGGAAAGAGCTCCCAGGTAATCAGAGATGCAGAAGGTCACACATTTCATATGAGCCTTGTCAGTAGCTGACGAGCTGCTGCCTGGATGCAACCATATGATCTCTTAAGGAGTCCCACTCTGTGCCTCCCAAACCTGAAAATTGAATAATTTTTAGCTGATGGACTAATTAGTCCTGGGCCATAGATTTTTTAACCCACTCAAAAGGTAACTCAAAGGAAAGTTGGGACTGTTTAGCCTGCGTGGAGACCTCATAGCAACCTTCCAGTATCTGAAGGGGGCCTATAGGGATGCTGGGGAGGGGCTCTTCATTAGGGACTGTAGTGACAGGACAAGGGGTAACGGGTTCAAACTGAAACAGGGGAGGTTTAGATTGGATCTAAGGAAGAAATTCTTTCCTGTTAGGGTGGTGAGGCACTGGAATGGGTTGCCCAGGGAAACTGTGAATGCTCCACCCCTGGCAGTGTTCAAGGCCAGGTTGGACGAAGCCTTGCATGACATGGTTTAGTATGAGGTATCCCTGCTTATGGCAGGGGGGTTGGAACTGGATGATCTTAAGGTCCTTTCCAACCAAAACTATTCTATGATTCTAGGATACTCAAATTCACAATGGAAGAGTCTTTATCTTCACCCCAGGACAGGAAGGATGGAAATGCTCCTGGATTTTCACCACATAGGAGGATTGTAAGAGTTCACAAATTGCTATCTGCATAATAGCTGTGCTCAGGGGTCTCAAGACTGAGGCTCTGCTAGAGCAGTTAATAAGAGAATGTCTAAAAGATGCCATCCCAGCAAGCTACTCAAGCCAATCACAAAGAAGTTTTCCAACATTGATTTTCCTGTTCCTTTCCTATTTATTTATTTATTTTTTTTTATAGCTTATGCACAACATCAGGCACATACTCAGTTAAGTGCTAACATTGCTTGAGGAGTGAGAAAACTTGACGGTGTATCACGAAAGCAGAAACATTTTGGGAACCGCTTTCACCCAGCATCACTGATTTGCGGTGACATCTGGAAGTGTCAAGTTCAGCAGGGTCTCTTAAGAACCTACTTAAACTTTTCCAACAAAATCTAGGTTTAAATTCACATNTTTTTTTTTATAGCTTATGCACAACATCAGGCACATACTCAGTTAAGTGCTAACATTGCTTGAGGAGTGAGAAAACTTGACGGTGTATCACGAAAGCAGCATCACTGATTTGCGGTGACATCTGGAAGTGTCAAGTTCAGCAGGGTCTCTTAAGAACCTACTTAAACTTTTCCAACAAAATCTAGGTTTAAATTCACATTAAATATTCTCCAACCATTTTTCCCCACTTGTTTTTTCACTCTTATTTCCATGACCTCTTCCCCACCCACAGCCAACACTGCACACTTTCCTTGCCAGGCTCAGCACAACAGCCAGGGACATCAGACACACTCAGAGGCTGCTAATCCTAGCATATCACTCTATGACATCCATTGGATTTAAAAGAGTAAAGCATACCATGACACTATGCTTTTGGTCACTGTTACACTGTACCAGAAAGAGAGATGGTCTCATGGAAAGTCAGCAAAGATGACATTGCCTTCCTGTCTGTGGGGGAACAGGGAGCTGTTAGGGACTTGCTGCTGATGAGGAATCTTCTCCACATGAAGTACATGTGATGCTTTTCAACAGAAAGACAAGCCTCTGGTCTCCAAAATATCTGGGGCTGTCCCTACCTGCTACTTCCCCATGGATTCATTGTTGTGCAGGGGCATGGAGATTGCAAGGAGGTCTGGTAGAAAACAGTTTCTTCTGCCTGACAGGTTTCCTGTGTTTTGCCATACTTCTTTAGGGAGTGCTTGGCACTTTTAAAGCCGCTGAGCCTGTGCACAGAACAAGATTGTGCTTAGCCTTGCTAGGTTTGCCATCCATCCCCATCAGACCAGACACAGCATCACCCTGTGCAAGGAGGCTAATGAAGATTTCCAGCCTTTACCATTCTGTTCTCCTGGCAGCCTGGCTTTTCACCTCATCCCGTCAGATGCCTGAGTTTGTGCTATTCATTTAAGATGGGGTAACACTAGGGACTTCCAAAGGGAAATGAAAAGTTAGAGCAAGCTCTCACCAAGACAGTGATATCAGGGACAGTACACATGTTTGATGGAGTATCTGAGGGAGGGTACAATTATAGCAGAGCTCTTGAGCAGACTTTTGGGATATCTACACACTGAACAAATCAAGGGCTTCAGGAAGAAACAAGCTTTCCTCCAAGCAAGCAATGAGGCCAATTCAAGTAGCCAAGAGACCCAGCACTTGCAGAGCAGGCAGAATTGACCACTCAAGTGCTGCTATCCTGTGATGCTCTTTGCAATCACACAGGTTAACCTTGATAAAGGCAGCCACTTTTCCAACATGTTGTCAAATGAAGCTGTCCCTGTAGATCCGAATAGATACAGAGCATTTTCTCAAGCAAGCTGTGCCTGCTTGTGAGCCAGTGCTGAGGGATCCTTATGGAGGAACAATGCTTTCCCAGTACAGATGTACCACTCATTCTGTAACTATTCTAGGGAAAGCAGAAAGCTAAGGAGCACAATCTGTGAGGCGCAGTGGATTACCTAATCTATCTCATGGGCATTTTTAATGGATTAGTAGGTATTAGAGTGGAATATTGCAAATATCCCATGGAAATTTGGAAGTGAGAGAGAACAATCAACTGGCTGGAAGAACAGTGTAAAGGTTGTCCCAGAGGTATCGAAGGATTACAGATGAAGCTAAATAAGGGTTGATTTCAAGAGATGTTGGTAGAGAGCTACCCAAGATGAATAAAAACAAGGTCTAAAATGTACAGTCTTAAAAATGGAACAAAAGACATCAAGCCTTACAGAACCTGTACTGCTGGTGAGCTCAGCAAAGCACCTGTATACACAGGGCTTTCAGCATTGAGAAAAATTACTGACTGCTCAGGATGCCACATGCTCTTGGAAGAGGCCTAGGTCAATATGCAGGAAACATTGATTTTTAAAGCTGTTTCATCCTCAGTGATGAAGATAGCCTTCCATATTCATCCCTCTTGCCTGGGTGATGCACACTTGCTAAAGTTACAGCAAAGTGAGGGAAAAATAAGTCCCCAGATGCGTCAAACTGCATATTTGCTTTCATTTGCAGACATATACAACTGCATCACCTTACCAGACCTGTTCATTATGAACCCAGCACTACCAGTGGGTCCCAAGCAATCAACTCTTTAAGAGCAGCTTTACTGAGAGCACTGATTCTCAACTACCATTGATTTCTTGAAGCAGGCAACACCCAGCTCAGACCACAGCCAGTTTACTTTGCAGGGCTGCCACAGACATCAGTTTCTTTGTTAGAGAAGCATGGGTGCAGAAGGCAGATCCAAATCTGACCATCAGGAGATGGAGGCAATGCCCTGACTTCCTAGTGCACTGTGCTGCTACAGCTAGGATCTCTCACCTGCTCTCCCCTCCTAGGAACACTCCTCCTTGTGTCTTCCAGGGTATTCACCCAAACCAGCTCTGTAGCTTTGCAGGCTGCAGGGCACACACAGTGTGCTTTGCTTTTACATCCCTCTCTGCAGAGCTGGGCACTAGGAAGCATTGTGCTTCCCTGTGGTTACACTGAGCTATCCCTGGGCAAAGCAGAGACACTGAGCACCCCAGATCCCTTCAGCTCTTTCTTTCCACCCAGAGCAGCAGCAGGAGGGCAACAGAGCCTCCTGAACAAGCATACATTGTAGACTGACAGCAGATCAATGCAAGACAGGCAATTTTTCCCCAGCTGCAATGTGAAGCATCAGACCCACACTGATCAGCCACCCCCATGTTTTTCCACCTGAGAAGACTTCCCTCCTACCTCTGTCAGGCAAGCATATCTCCTCTGTGAGCCCTGCCAGTGCAGCCGTGGGGCACAGCTCTGCACTCCTACCTGGAACCTGGGCCCAGGGGGGACTCAAGAGCAGTCCAGCCCTTTTGCTTTTACTCAGGCCCTCAGAGCTTGTGTTTGCTCAATCACCTTACAGCTAACCCAGCTACTTCTCTGCATGCCCATAGCTACTGCTCTCCCTCGTCAGGCAGGCTCAGAAGCCTTTGGCACTCTTCTGCTCCTCATTTCCTACCCTCACTCGCTGTTACCCTGCTTTTTAAGAGGGCAAACCTCAGAATGGCTGCACACAGACACTAAGCATTTTGAACCCTAGATAGAAGTGCAAAAGGCAGCAAAGGCATTTAGTCACATACCCACAACTCTTCACCAGAACACACTCATCATAAGCCTCAGTGCAGGCAGCTGCCTTCTCCTGCCTCTTCTCCAGCTCACAAGGTTAGTCTCAAAGCAGACCCCCTCACAGCCTGGAAAACACTTTCCTAACCCAAAAGGCTGGACACCTGCACAAGTGCTATGAGGTCCATAAACACCCATACATTTTTAAGTAGGATTAAGGCTGAAACCCTACTGCTGGGACCTTCCCACCACCATGACATTATTTGCAGCAGCTAAGGAGGCAGGAGAGCAACAAGCTACCTGGGGAAACCACAGTGCTATCCTCCTACCCACAGCCAAACAGCTGCTAATGGCAGGGGTAGTGCTATATGTAGGATATCTCATCCCACCTCATCCTATCCCAGTGCTTGCTGAGGACTGATCCAACCAAGATTCAACCACTTGGCTCCCTCTCTCCACAGGACCCTCCACGTTCTCTCACGTTGCTCATCAGTCTCACTTCTCATCTGCCCACTCAGGGCACAAAGGTCCTGACCCACCTTTTCAGTGCTGGGTTTCTTTAGCACATTACCAGTAAACATCTGCTTCATAGAGGAGTCCATCCCTTATGAGCACTGGAAATAGCATTCCCAAACAACTGCAGACCTGGCCTTGAGTATCTGACCCGTCTGGGAAAACACTCTCACACATTACCAAATCCTGAGCCATCTAATCCCCTTAGCTGAAAATGAACCGAACCAAATTAATTTAAATGGGTTAACACAAGCTTCCCTGTTCATACCAAATCCATTCCTCTGTCTTGGAAATATTTGTAAGAACAACCAAATATCTGGACTTTTAATTTTTAACAAAATGACAAGAAGAAGGTGTTTTCCTTTTTTTCCCCCTGTTTTCAGATTTTAATGAGTTAGTTACACCTCCTCATCGCTGTTAACATACTTGTCTTTAAAGGATACCAAAACACCTAACTCCTGGATAGAATTCAGTTGGACACATGCAGTATAAAGGGAAAAAAAGAAAAGAAATAAGACAGCCAGGTCAGGACGTGCCAAACTTGCACAGATATTGAAATCAGGGCTGGGACATCCAGGAGCAGCAGGGGACAGACCTGCTGTGGTCCCCTTGCTATACCTCCATGGGATGCTTTTTGAACATTGTCCTTTATCACCCAGCACAGCACAAAATCAGTGGCTGGAGCACCCCAGGGAGAGAAGATCAATCCTTTCTTGTTACTTTGTGGAGATAGAGCCCTTTCCCAGTTCCTACCTTATCCCTACTGACAGATCTTGCTAAGTGGTGCTCTTGTTAATGCTGACTATAGATGCACACCCCTCCCTCCCCACCCACCCCCCGCCATATCTGCACACCCAGTACTTTCCTTATCCTATGAAGGGCACATGGCCCTTTAGCTCAGCTTGAAGGCAGAGCTTTGGATAATACAGTGCCCAAGACTTATGCTCAGTGACAGTCAGGACACTTACAGTGCAAGTATTGAAGAAAAAGAGTGGATCAAGCCTGAAAATATCATGACATTCACATTAAAATCATGAGTCTGAGTTAGAAATCATGAGAAGCAAAGCACACACAAAAACAAGACTCCCTCTTTCCTAATGTTATACATGAGATGATATGTTCTTATCTCCTGGTTTCTGGGTCACTTGGATGTGTCTTGTTCCAGATTGTTTTGCTTTTCCTTGTCTCAAGACAGAGAAGATCTTATAAAACTTGTTGATGACTGAGGGTTTTTGGAAGAAGCATTCAAGTTTGTAAATTGGTCACTTCTGAAAGACTGAGCCCTGTGTTGGTGTTTCCATCATTTCAGCAGTGATTGATTTGCAAAGGTGTCCTTTTCAGCAGGTCAAAAGCTACCAGGTCGCATTTTAGCCTGACACCTCTTATTGAGAGCTAGAACTAATTGGCATTTGCTCACCAAAATAATTGCTTTCACTCAGGATGCATGGATGAGCGAATCTTGCAGAGCTTTTACATATATATTCATCTCCAGCAATTCATCAACATAATAATCACGCATTATTAACTTGAGTACTCATCACTTTTTTTTTCTCTCTCCAGCTTCAAATACTAGCAAGAAGCTAGTGTGCCATAGGGAAGAAGAACATGTAGGGGAGCTTGTGATGGGTGTTCTATTTTTGATATGAAAGGAGGATAAGAATCAAAATTCAGCTCATAGCCTACCCTGTCTCTCTCTTCCATGAATTTCCTATGAAGCTGAAACCCTTCCCCAGAGGCAGACTGGGCTTTCCTGCAAACCTCCCCAGAAGGAGGAGGTTTCCTTCTTCATTGGTGAATTGAAGGTGACAATGCCCCATCAATGAGCTCCCACCTCTAACCTGGGTGTCCTCCTCTCCTGATGTGACAGCCTCTGATGCTACACCTGCAATGGACAGCGCCCTTCTTCACAGATTCCTATGAACTGCCCAGTGCAGCCCCCAGACCTGGCATTTCCCATATTACAAGTTTCCCCCAACCTGGAGGAGTCGTTTGCTGTGGTCTCACTAATGCAAATCTCCTTGAAGAAAGAAGTCTGCAGGTGGATTGCTCTGCTATGGAAAGTGTGTAGGAAAAGAGCAAGAAGAACACCAGGAAGCTGCCTGGTAGCTGATGGGATGTGTTTGGAAAGATATCCTGATCAAGAAACCCATCCTGGTTCTGCGGTGTAGCTGCTGTTAAGACCTGTAGAAGACAAGGGGCAGTTTGGTGTTCTCACATCTCAGCTGACTGATGAGCCCTGATCACAGATATAAGCACAGGATGATAAACAATCAAAGAAATCAACTAAGGCACACTGCTTCTGCACCATTGATCTTGGTAGGGGTTGGTGCGTGTAGTAGATAAAAGCTTACCATGGTTTTTAGTGGCTAAAATGACCCTGTGAGCTCAGAGAGCGGAATCTTGCACTGGGGCAGGGAAGGCTGTGGCGTTCCTTCTTGCTGACAGCCCATGGTGAGATTCATTACAGAAGCACAAGAAGAGCGAAGGTTGGAACTAGTGCAATAGGCAGGACATCCTCCCCACTTTTGCTCCTGTATGACGCGATCATACACAGTGAACATGTCATCTGCCACATACAGTTTCTGAAATATTCAACCAAGGATCAAATCCTCAAAATTGCTTTTTTTTACTGGAAAGGACGGTAGGGAATGCCCTCCTGCTCCATCCACCAGAAGGGGAACTGTTTGTGAACAAACTTCATGCCCACTGCATGTGAGAACCTTCGCATGGCTATAGCCCTTCCATTTCTCTGCAGCAAGAAGGGGGCCCACCTGCCTGCTCCCTTTGAGGATTTCACAGTCGAAGAAAACGTCATGGTTTGGTGACCAAGCAGTGGACCAGAGCATTAAAGGTGCTCTGGTCTATTCTCATGAATAAAGAGCACTAGCAGGAAGCTATTCCTTGTTCTGCCATAGGTTTTCTGTGTCATCTCCAACAAGCTGCCCCCTTCATGAAGTCCCCTAGACGTAAAATGGACATAGTGGGGGTTCATCATCCCATGGGTAGTAGGGAAGATTTGTTAGTCAGTGTTTGTACAGCACAGGAGACTTGCTGCTATCTGTCACACAGAGCCCATAATACCACCTGATAACAAATTATATTCATGCATAATCAAAATCACATCCAGTTCAACCCTGATTTGAGAATCCTTTTTGGCTTGTTATGATGTCCAGGGCAAAGAGAGCACAGCTTGATTTCCAGAGCCCAGGCTGAGCTGGCAGAGCTGGCAGGTAGAAATATCTTGTTTTGACTGGTAAACTGAGCAAATTTGACATGGAAACCACTGAGGGAGAATAAATACGGAACAACAAGATGTAATTTTTACAGACGCCCTTTTCCGACTATAACGGTATTTTGAGCCATCCCAGATTTGAACTAAGAGGTCCTGAGGTCTGAGGAAGGAAATTCAAGCCACAATAGGTTTGGTTAAGGCTCACCTCTGTCACAAGCAGAGACATCTGTAAGTACACAACTACTTAACAGCACTATTCCTGCAGGACTACAAAGAGCAGGAGAAACAGGAAAAGGAGGGGGGAAAGATCAGAGAGGAAAAAGGTTTTTATCTCCAACGCAGAACCAAGGATAAATGCAAAAACCAGAAGAATAGCCTATAGGAACTGCATGGTCAGTGTTCCCCAAACCAGCCTGAAACTCATACCCTGCTCAAAGCAAACAGCAGCTCTCCTACACCCTGGGAAGGAGGGCTGACTGAGAAAAGCTGTTTATTTCCATTTATTGGGAACAGGATCAGTCACTGGATCTCCAGAATACCTGTTTATTATTTGACTCATCTGCTCCTGCTATAGGGCTCCACCATCCCACATTTCTCTTTCTCACATACATGATGTGAAATCCTTTAATGGGCTTTATGCCAACATTAAGCTCATCATTTGCCTTCTCCATATTCCTAGCAATGTGTTAACAGGTTTATTATATTTCACATGAAATATCAAGATATAAAGAGACATTTAACAAACCCCACCAAGGGCTATGCACAGGAATGGATCTTACAGACTTCCACACCAAATCCTGTCACTACTGCTGAGGAACCACCTTACATCAGTTCAGCCTGACACTTCAGTAGCCTCCAACTTCTTTTTCTTTGAAGCAGACATAGGTGACAAAAGTGACATGCACACACAGCCTGTGTTTCGTGGAGCAGTAAAACTGCAGCACATTCCTTGGCTCTTATATTTCTTGCTATGTGTGTTAAAAATATCTCTCTGCCTAACTGGGATATTTGGAGACTTAGGAAATGAACAATGCAGATATGTAAAGCTGCTCTGATGAACAGCTCTAGGGCTGTGGGAATATATTTTGAGTAATCAAAAGGACTTGTACTAATGGGTTTTACACTCTTTTTACATTGTGCTTTCAGTGGCAGTCCCTTGAAGGCAAGTTTACCAGCAGGAATAATCTCAGAAATGGTGAGTGCTCTGTAGATGTTATTCAAGGAGGAAGATGGGTCCAGGTGAGATGGCAAACAGCCTCCTGACCGGCTATAAGCAACAACCTGCTCTTAATGAGTTAATTAAGATACATAGGAATTATTCTACTAATCATAAAGTTGAATGCATTGTATTTGGGCATAAAAAATCTAAGAAAAGAGGCAAAATTCATGGACTAAATGCTTTGTTAAAACACTGATAACATCTTTCTTTTAGAGAGGTAGCTCAGAGCCCCTCATTAGCCACCATGAACTACTATAGACCAGCTCCAGCACTGCTGGAAAGAAACTATGTCAGTGAGTGGCTGAGCTGCAGGGAAATAGTGCAACACTTGAGGGTGAAAAGGAAGGAGAAGGGCAGCCGGATACGATTCTCCAACATGGTCTTTGGCACAAACACAATAATCAGCATCTCCTCCAGTTCCTGTGAAAGTAAACTGGCTTAATGGATGACAGCAAGACTTTGTGCCCACCACCTAATACCAAATCCAGAAAAAAGTGATTGGTACCACCAAGAACAGCTCTAGGCACACAGACTGATCAGAAACCCAAGTTCAATTTGACTCTGGGCTGAAATTCAGGGTAATTCATCTTCATTGCTATCTTTATTCAGCCACCTGAAACTCCCTTCACTGCTCTGTGTCAGAGCTTCCTGTTTCTGAAGGAGGATAATAAGAATCTTGGGGGCCATAGATGAATGCACAAATATGTACAAGATGCAGCAAGAAGTTCACATGCTCTATCACAATGGGAGAAGGGTCTAATATTATAAAATGTTATTACACTAAAAAAGTGTGTATGTGAAATATATATGGATTAATGTTAGGTGGAAGGATGCCCACTGATGAATGGATGTTATGGAGCCAGTTCCTAATTGAACAGTCCACAGGATTCTTGTTCACTCCTTTTCCTTGTTTGATAAAGGATGCATTTGCTGGGAGGATGACGCAGGATTGAATACCAGAGGATAGTGCTGACAGTGGGGTCCCTGCCTGATTTGCTGAAGAAGCTGATGTAGGTATGCAGTGAATGAGGGGGGAGGCCCCTGGGAAAGGGAAGAAGATGTTTGTGTGGCTGAGTCCTGTTCTCCAGGACTTGATGTGTCACAGGGGTTCCTAGTGCTCCTTCCTACACA
Organism: Agapornis roseicollis; assembly: GCA_002631895.1. NCBI lineage: Eukaryota > Metazoa > Chordata > Aves > Psittaciformes > Psittacidae > Agapornis > Agapornis roseicollis. The sequence continues at coordinate 45,749 of NDXB01018751.1, read as the reverse complement.
AGTTACCTAAACCTCACAGGTTTTGATGAACTCCGCATGTCTCTCTCTTGGGGCACTGCATTGAGCTCTGAGATGTGGCTGAGATCAATAGGAGCTGTGCTTCCAATATGCAGTGTGCTGATGCCAATGCTGCCAAGTATTCTGGAGAATCAGGTGTTCTAGCTGGGCCCCCCACAGCAGGGGATGCCTTTGGCTCCTCAGAGGGGAGGTGTGAACATGTTCATGCTGCACTGGTGAGCTTGACAACAGATATAAAGCCAATCAATTCAGTGTTGTGAGTGGGTAGGAATGTGAAACAGTCAAGAGAGTATCAGTCCAAGATGGTCTTTGCTTGCTCATTCCCAGGCTTTGCATAAGATGTTCATCTCACTCCAGTCTGGCTCAACCTGTCCTGATCACCTGCCATGACCACCTCAGCTAATCCCCATCATCATGCTCCCAGCCTGTCCTCTGCTTGGATGAAGGAACAAGAAAGATCAGCTCCACGTGCAAATGGTAACTCTTGTGTGCTCTGTGGAGGTGCTCAGGAGGAACCAACTGTTGGACCTTGCTTCCTGATGCACCCTCACAAGGGAACCAAATACAGATCCATGGAGAAACCTCAATTCTGGCTTTTCTGAAGTCCTGAGAGCCTGACTTTACAGCCTCAAAGTCCTTTTCACAGCATATATTTCCTATAAAAAGAGCAAAGTGAAAAAAAAAAAATAGAAATTCCATCATGTGGCAATGTGCTAACATCCACATATGTCCCAAGAAGGACTGGATCCTTTCATTTCCTGCCACTTCAGTTAATGAAGAATGACACAACAGCAGGAGGTTGTCATCTTCCTTCTGGATTAGTCCTAGAGAGGATGTGACCCATGGTCTGAAGCCAGGAGTCACGTTAATGAGAGAGGAACTGAGGGCTGCACAGCTGCAGACAGTTTTACTGACCAAGAAGATCCTTTTCTCAGGACTACAGGCAGCCTTGGTGACGCATCCAGCTTCCCTTCAGACACTGGGGCTTGCAGCCTTCTCCAGACAACTCTCCTGCCTTTCTTTCCTCAATTTACCCCTTCCGCCAGTGTGATCCATTTTCACCCCTCTGCTTTCAAACCCTCTGCCCTGCCAGGGTATAGAGCAGGGAGGGTGGTATTTCCCGCTGTAGTAAGGCCCTGTGAAGTGCAGCATTTGAGGCTAACCCTGTGTCCAGCTTTGGGCAATTTCTCCCATGTACAGTGAAGGAGATGGCCTTGGTGGGGGGAGTGCCTTCCTGCTAAGCCTCAATTCCCTGCCCTGAAGCGTGCAAAAGAGTTGGCTCAAGGCATCTCAGAAGCGTTGGGAAAATTGAATCTGGCTGCTCTGAGATTTAAGCATTTTTGCTACAGAAGTGGAGGGAAGAGAGCTGAAAAGCCGAGGACTAAGCCTTGAAAGGGCACATTTGTAGGTCCTACAACCCTGGGACAGGCACCCCAGGATCAGTGGGCTGCCCCCTTCCCAGACCCTCACCCTGGCCCTCCCGCATCAGCACCACCACTCTGGGATGCTTTCCCAGCACCAGAGAGAGTGACCATGGTTCTTGTCCTACCTGGGTTACTGGCAGCCTTGGGAACCTGCCTGCTGAGCATGTACCTGCGCCAGCCTTGCTGAAAATGCTGCCGGTTTCATTCCCCAACATCTTAGGAGAGGAAAAAGCCCAGCAGGTGCCTGCATCGGCTTGTTCCCAGAAATCTCTGAATCATTTTGCCTAAAACTTCCCCCCTCCCCTTCAAAAAGTCAAAGTGAGCTGCATGGAAAAAAACACAACCACTGTGGCTGAACCTTCTATGCAGTAGAAAACAGGGACATTGTCAAGGAGCCTTAGCAATGTGTAATACCACCGGACGTGGCTTTGCAAGAACCCAAATTCCCATTCCCCCCAGTACAGATCCACTAAGAGTAGCCGTTTCTCAGACACATAGGGTTTGTGGGGCAGAGCTCGGCCACCCCTCCAGCTCCTGCTGCATCTATGCCAACCAAAGCAGCCACTTTCAGAGCCCTAAACTACTGACAATGCTTCACTGCAACACTTTATGCATCAGCAATCATTTATTTCCACAGTTTGATGTTTCAGGTGATGCTATTATGCAGGGAAGGACTGAGGATTTCATCCCCAGGTCCACAAAATTTGAAGTGGCCTTTGAAGAAGGGGAACCCTGGGGGAACAAACAGGATGTGGAGGCAGGCTGGATCCCAAGAAAAGAGAAGGTATGATGGAGCAGAGAGGGGCTGAGGGCAGAAGAGGCAAGGGATAGAAAGGAGGGAGTCCAAAATATTGAGGTTAAAGCAGGGTTTGGGTGTCAAGGGAGAGAGGGGTGAGACTGGGCAAATGCGAAGAGCCATAGGAAGCCAGGTCCATGCCCCAGAGCACATGAGGAGCAGGATGCAGGCTTATTTCAATCCAAGACCCCCTAAGTGCTATTTGTCCTTAGGGAAGTGTGAATAAAAAATAGACCAGGGAAAGCTGCTGGATTCACAGGCATGAAAACATTGGATTTAGTGTGCAAACCTGAAGGCTTCTCAGTCATTCCTTTTTCACCAAGTGTTTTCAGACACCGTGCACACCACCCAAGAGAAACAATAGGAACCCTGCACTCTGGGTGGGCTGCACACAAGAAGCAGAGAATGCCCTCACCTTGCTTTTGGCTAACAAGATCTGTGATTGCTGCTGGGAAACCACAAAGGGTCCCTTTCCATCCATGCCTGGGAAACAGAGGCAAGTTCTCGAGACTCTCACAAAGTTTTGGGTTGGAGATGTTGCACCAACAGAGAGCAGCTGAGTCACTGAGCTCAAGTGGGATCCTCCTGCCATTCCTTCATTTCCCTCTCTACCCTGGGGCGATACAGTCTTCAGTTGTTTGCTGTATTTTTGCTTTCTTTTTTTTTTCTTCCTATGGAACTAATGCTTCTGAAAGCAAGTGCCTGAGAGCACTTACAAGAACCAGGATGCTTCTCTGAAAGCTCCCTCTCTCCCCCACCCGTGGCCCTGCAACGCTTGCTTCCCCGACCTGATCTGCAGCATCCTCTCCTCATCCAGTCCTACATGGTGAGCATCCTGCTTCGCTTACTGTGGTGTCATTGTTGTGCTTGCAATATACCCACTGAATACTGCCCCTGTACTGTCCATCCCCGGGCCAGGGCAAGCTGGATTTGATCTCCCTGTGAGATACATTGCCATGACCCCTAGAGCTGAGCAGGGTCCCCAGCATTCCCTGCCAAAAGACCTCCCTTTCCCTCTGCATGATTGCTCTTCTTGTACCAGGACAGAGATCTCCCTCTTTAGCAGAACAAAAGCCCTTGCTTGCATCTATTTTCTACCCTGCAAATCCCTCCTCCAAGGCTATTCTAGATCCCCACCACAGTCCTGGCCAAACCCTTAGGTCTGCTTTGCAGTGATTCCCTGCCCTTTCAGTTCCAGGCCATCTCCTTGCTCAGCCTATGAAAACTGAGCTTTGTGGTCCCTACATGTTCCACATCTCTTCAACATGGTGTGCTACCCTATGGTTTGGGGGACTCCCCAGGCTGGAAGAGTACACAACCAGCACCCCAAGAACTGATGTACCTGCATCACCTTCAACACCAACTCTTCCACTTCACCTCACCTGATTCTTGACCCCCCTAGACTGCACACACTGAACAGGGATGTCTTTCTGGAGGAGTTGCTCCCAGATTTTTCCATTGCATCCCCATAGCTCCAACTCTCCCCCTTTCTCCCATGTGTCCCCCCATTCAGCCCAGCTCCCCAGATGAGCATGTCACGCTCACTGCCACAGCACCACCCCTGAGAGCCGACCTGCTCATTGGCCTAATGGGTTTCCAAGGGGGATGATGGAGAGAGGAGGGGAGGAGAGTGTGTGGCTGACGCTTCCCAGGCACTCAGCTCGGCCCAGAGCTAACGAGGCATCTCCAAATTAAAAAGTGAACTGCAATCCCCAGCAGGCCTGTCCTCCTTTTGGCATTAGTCGGAGTTCTCTTTCTCAAAAAGAGGACTGGAGAGAGCCCCGAGTTGCATTTGGAGCCATTGAAGCAACACATCCCAGGGATGCTGGAATGAAGAGGCCAGGCTGCAGGAGCACTGGCTCTCTTAGAAAGGTTGTAAGGGGTAAGATCTGCTTCACCCTGGGAAGGAGCACAAATGGTACATGGGAATAGGCTCTTCCAGTGCCTCTACATCCAAAGGTACCACCTGCTCCATGGGCAGCAACCGTGGAGAAGGCGCACCCCAGGGTACAAAGGTGGTACCCTGCCTGTGGGGCTGAGCAGGCAGGGCCATTGCAGGGGTGATGATATGAGGGGAGGATGGTAAAAAGGAAACAATGTTGCTGTAGGAGGAAGATACAGGGAAAGCAAGCAAGGAAAGGGCTGAAGTGGGAGGGGAGCCTGGTTTATTGCTTTTGTGGGTTGAATTCCGGGAAGGACTTTTCTCTGTCCACACCTCTGTGGTGCCCAGCACTGCCCTTCTGCCCCAAAAGCCCTCATCCTTGAACTGCAGAGGACCAAGGGCTCTGGTTTCTATAGGTGCTCTCTGGAGCAGCTCAGACTGGCTCACGGGCAGCTGAGTGATAGCTGCTTTGTTCCAGTCCTCTCCATTCCACCTGCAAACAGCTGCCTGTCCATCCAGACCCTTTAATCACTGCTGGGCCAGCCCTGAGGCAGCTCCATGCCATTCCTCCAGGGCACACAGCTCCAAGCAGGACCTGCCACCCCCCTGAGATGCTCTCTTGGCCATTCACAGCTCACCCTGACTGGACTTTCTAGGATGAGAGCACAACTGAGTGAAGAGTGGTCTCCTTCCCCAACAGGGATGGCTTATACCCATCTTGCCCAGCTAGAAAGCAGCTGAAGGATGGCAGGCTATTCCAAGTAGAGCACAAGGTGGGCAGCAGGGCAATGAACTGGAAAACAGCTCAGGGTGCTGGAAATGGGGTCCAGCCCAGTCCCATGCATCCCTGAGAGACATACACACATGTTCTAGGGTTTTGCCCAAAGTGTACCTTTTTCAGCTGCATGCAGTTCACTGGGGGGAGATTTGCCATCTTCACAGCAGGGCTGTTGGATGAACTAGAAGGCACAAAGGCTTCTAGATCCTGGCGTGATCCCACAGGATTTCTCCTGGCAATGGATTGGCCCAAAATCACAGAGAACCGGTGAGCACTGGGGATAGCAGTGGAGCAACGAGACTTCCCCTCCTTTGCCCTAGGCTTGTAATGCTTGCCCAGCTTTCAGAATCACCTTTCAATCCACCCTCAACTGTAAATTTTGTGGGGACAATTTTGACCAGATAAGCTTATCTTAACAGGGAAGGGGACTAGATGTGCCAAGAGTGAGGGCATCCCTGCACACCATCATCAAAGGCATGGCCACTGGTGCTTTGCACTGATGAACAAAGAGAAGGACAAGAAAGGGTGAAAGGCAACAGCGAGATGAGTGCAGGAAAGGGGGTTACCATTGTCTTTCTATTCCTCTGCTTGAGTGAGTGAAAATGTAGCTTGTACTTTGGGAATTCCAAGTAGAATCAAATAAAATGCAATGGTTGCCGAACAACGTGCATTTTACAGCCAGGAAGGATGCCAAGCCCAACCTGTTCATCACACAGACCCATGCAGGGTCAGCAGCACTGCCCTGAGCCCCGTGTGCCCTGCCTAGGTTGAGGGAAGGGGTGTACTGCAGGGACCTGCCATCAGAGCACATAAGCTCTGATGGTGAAATGCACCCGCACTGATGGACCTCTATCCCCATGGCTCCCTGCTGCACCCCTCTGCTCTGTGCCTCCACGGAGCTGGACCACCTACTGTTTTACTGTATCAGAATCATCTCAGTGGCTTACAAGATGGTTTTCTTGCAGTTTTTATGTCATCTCTGCAGTTCTCCCCCTCATAAAAATGTGACTGCACCAATTCCTGTGATTGGGACTGTTGAGCTAATAGGGACATAACATGTTTCTTAAACAGAGCTAATAAATCAAATACACCCATATCCCATGTCCAAAGGAGAGAAGGGAGTAGGGGGATCCCTGTTTCCTTGCAGAGCACTGCAAGCCCCTCTGAAACGGTTCGCACTGCACTGAAGTGACCTCCCAGATGCCCCTGAGCTCTACAGAGGTATGGACTTCTCCCAGAGCCCACAGCCCTCCATCAGGCCAGGGTCCAGCAGCTCCTAGTGCTGCCACCTGAAAGCCCCTGTTCCAACCCAGGGTAGAGCATGGTGGGGACTGTCTGCATGAGAAGGGAAAGCAGCCTCTGATGAATGGTAAGAGAAAGTCAATGGATGGGGGCACTGTGGATGCAGTGCAGTGAGACCAGAAGCTTCAGGGAGAGACAGGTTTGTTCATGGGGTCACGAGAAACTGGAATACACCGGGGTGACTTCAAAATCTGATTAAATCAGTGGCCATATTCCTCCACCCCCAGGTTCAAGGAACTCTGAATTAGACCCCTTGAGAGAAAACTCCTCCCTTGTATCACTGTGGAACTGGCCCTGGCATCGCTCCTCCTTATGAGCAAAAGCATGAAACTGCTACCCAGCAGTCCTCTGGAGGACATCTCTACGTGGTTCCTGTCCTCCTGCAGGCTGAAGATGTCCCAGTCCCACACATCTCCTTGTGAAGATGAAAAAGCATTGCCCAGAAAAGACTGAAAACAGCCAAGCTCGGCAGGCTGGAGACAGAAGTCCTCCAAACCCCACTCCCCGTGCTGTCAGCTATGGTTCTCCACTGCCTACTCCTCGCCAACAAATGGTCCTCAAACATACCAGGGAGTATGACAGGACCCAAGGCTTATCCACGAGGATGACTAAAGAGAAGGCCCTTCCCATTCTCTTTTTTGCTCACAGGACTCAAGAGAGGAATTGCAAATCCTTGCATCTCCTACTGAATAGCAGCCAGAACACCAGCTCCCAGGGAATATTTTATCCCATATTGTTGTTTGAAGGGGCAGCCTGGCAGAGCAACCAATAGACCAACATTCATGCCAACCCTCTTCAGGGAAAAGAGCTAAAATAAATGGCAATGGGAACAGAAGTGGAAGAGGGATGATCTGGAATCTGTGATGGAGGGAAGTTTGGAGTAAAGGAAAAATAGGGTATCTGTCCTAGCAAAATGTCCCTAGGGTCATCACGCTATAGACAGACCTATTGTGTGCAGGAATGGGTGATGGTAGGAGGAGAGAAGCCAGTGAGAGGAAGGAAACCAGGAGAGAAGAAGGCAAGGTGAGGGAGAAGGCAAGAAGGAGTTGAGGGCTAGCAAAGGAAGGGAGGAGATGTCAGATGGGAGTGTTTTATGAGGCCAAGCTGGCAGCACGGACACAGGACAGTCCTCATGCTGTGCTCCCTGCGACTGGCCATCATCATACCTCCAAAGTCAGGCCTGAGGCGGACGTCATAGCCCTTCAGCAGTTTGTCCACAATCTCTTTCACCACAGAAATATTCCCAGTGGATGGGCTGAAAGACAAAAGAAGAGAGTACTCATCATCCCTTGTGCCATCCCAGCCAGGCAGCACCGCTGCAGCATCCCTCGCGCCCCTTGGCACCAAAGCTCCTGTGTGTGCTACAGACACCCAGCTCACTCATGTTGAATGTCCCTGTACAGGTCTTGGCCTGCACACAAGCCCCATTGGGCTGCTAGGGCTCCTAAGCCACCCTGGGGAGTGGCACAGGAGTCTCAGCAGTAGTTTGGCTCTTCTGTGTCTCACCCTGACTCTTGGGTACCACAAACTCCATCACTCTGCACTCCAGCCCTGTGTGTGCCTGCATTCCGGCAGTGCCACCAGGCTGGATCACTCCTCAATGTGGGCACCACTCACCACATTCAGTCTTCCTGGCCACTGACCCACACATTTGGGGTGCCTCACTGTGCCCTCCTCATGGGTGGGTGAAGACACACACACACAGAGGCAGAAATTGTCCTTTCTGTTCTGGGTGTCTCCAGCCTCTCTTTTGCAGAGCTCAATCCCTTTTGCCTCCCATGCTGGGCACTTTCTCCTGGTCTCACCCTGCACAGCACATGAGGTCTCCACTACATGAGTGCCCCCCAGCAGTCACCTGCACTGTCACACACCCCAGTGCAACCTCTGCTTCTCAATGCACCCAGATATTTCTTCATATTATTGAAGTAAAGGAAAAAAACATGCTACTTTAGTCCTATGGCCTCAACATACAGCTGATCTTTGGCGTGTAAAAATGCCTTTTCTGTCACTCAGCATCATTGTGGCTTCTTAGCAACATGAATCAAGAGACGGAGACAAGGGAGGAGAGTCCATTTTTCCCTCTTTGTGCCAGAGCAGCAATCCTTTCCATGCCGACCCCATGACTTGCACACAGGAGGGGCATCCTCCCTAAGACCGATCCAGCCATTTCGGAAAGAAGGGAGCTTCTTCTAAAAACAGCCCAAGAGCCAAAGCAAAACTGAAGGTGGGAAACCAGAAAGCAGAGGATGCTAAAAATATTGAACCTATTCAGCGCTGCAGGGTATATAGGTTTTCTGCCTGAATACCCAGCCTCTGTGCCACCCTCATTCCCTGTTTTGCATGAGAATAGAGACCCTGCTGGTGACAACTGCTGCTCTTTGCAGTCACCCACCACAACAGCATGTCTCCCTGTCAACACCACCTCCCACATCCATCCAAGTCAAGCTGGAAAGCTGCACCATAGCACTACCACTGCCAGCCAGCCCCGTGCCTCACTGGACACAGGGGTTTGCACTGACATGTCCATGTGTCTGCACACACATAGACAGACACACAGGCATGCTCTCCTGATGGTATGAAGGATGTTCGGACTCCTGCCTATGCACACAGAGATACAGACACATGAAGGTGCTGGAGCTAGAGGGTACAGCTCCTATAAGTGCAGAAATGTGTGTAGATGTATGTGATGATATCCAAGTCTGTGTGAAGGTGACTGTGGGTGCAGATCTTGCTTGGGTTATGGAGGCATTCAAGGCCAGGTTGGATGGGGCTTGGAGCAACCTGCTCCAAGTGGAAGGTGTCCCTGCCATGGCAGAGAGGTTGAAACTGGATGATCTTTAAGGTCCCTTCCAACTCAGTCTCTCCATACAGGTGTAGGTGGAAGCATGTGGGACCACTGGGAAGTCCGAGCATGCTTTAAGGCTCTAGATGCACAGGCTGTGTATGTGCAGGGATCTCTCAACCAAACAGGGATGTGCAAATGTGAGACAGCACACTTCCCAGGCCCAGCTTTGGTGCATGAACAAACCATTCAGCTCAGTGATGGAGGCTGTGTGTGTGGGGAATGTTTGAGCATTAGAGGGGTACAGCTCTTCACTGTGTTGCTTTAATCACTGTAGAAAGGACAGAGAGGGGCACACAGGTGGACATGTTCGCCACACTGTGTCTAGGTTGGCAAGGCCCACTTCACCTGTGGATCTCTATGTAGGTATGTGAGGTTTTGCAACATGCTTAGATATATATGATCACCATGGATGGATAGTGTGCACCAGTATCTGTTCATCTTTAGAGAGTCATTCCCAGGAACATAGCTTTCCATAGTCATAATTTCCATATTCATCATATAGACACTATGTATTTCTCAAGGGATTTAGAGAAGCTAAATCTCTCTGTAGAGCTTCACATGGGACATAAACTTAGGAAGCAGTGTCACCTCCTTTATACAGGCAAGGATATTGAGACAGAGGCAGTAACCAATGTGCCAGGGGCCCTGCAGAGTGGGGCAGTGGGAAGAGAGATGTAGGGCCTCTTTCTTCCTCATCAGCTACAAGTTAGCCCAGTGAGGACATCCACTGCCACCCTGAGCAAGGAAGAGCAAGGCCTCTTGCCTCTTGGTGCTGTTTTTAATCCAAAAAGCCATGTCCCCCCTGCTGAACAGGCAAACCCAGCTGCAAGCAAGCACCTGCATTTAAGTGCTATTCCTGGCAAATGTGGGTCTGCATCCGCTCAGGGAGCACATTCATCCAGCCCGTGAACTGGATTTTTTAATGCTGTGTCCCTGACTCTGTGGGTATGTGTGTGCTTTGCATATGCACATACACTTGCAGCCAAACGTCTACATACATGTGCACTGTGCTGCTGGCTGGGATGTGTGAAAGCAGCTGAAGGCTTGTGCACATGGGAGAGTGTTTTGTCTCCAACGTGTACAGATTATACATGCAGACTACAGGTGAATAGCAGCCCTGGACATAAGCAGATATAAACACACATGCAAGGTCATGTCTGAGCAAAGGCTTTTGTTATGGGCATTGCTTGAACACTGCCTCTTAAGCATGGTGGTGTATGTGTCCATACACAGTGGAACCAGGCATGAATGGTGTGGGTAAGGTGGGCATGGATCTGCGCATGTGCATGTTTATAACTATGGGAACATAAATCTTTGTATATAGAGATCTGCAAGGGACCTGCGTGTGTGCGTCGGGAGCACACCACTCAGCATGCCCAGCTGAGCAAGGAAATGCCACAGCTCCCCTCCCAGAAGGCTTCATGCACACCGTCATCACAGAGGTACAAACCCACCTGCATGTGTGAGCAGGGAGGGTGAGGAGGAGTAGGGAGTGCTACTCCTGTGTGTGAAGGCAGTGGATAAACGCCTGTGTCAGAGCAAACAGGTGTTCTCCGTACACCTTGTCTAGGCTGAATGGGTGCCTGGATCTCTCAGAGTGCTCCAGGCATAAACCAGGAATAGCTGCAGCTTGAGGATGCAGAGTATTAGTGCAGATTTACATGCCTACACACAGAGCAGGTCAAGCGTGCTGTGCTCTGTAGGTGTGTTGTGAGACACATGTGTGTGCATCCGAACAGGCACGGATGAATGCGCACATGCAGGGATGTATCTGAACGCCTCGCACCCACAGATGATGATGTTGCATGCCATAAACCTGCGGGGAGGCACAGACATTGCCTCCACTACACCGCAGAGCCAGGGCTGTGTTACAGGCTGGATGTGCGTGTGTGCTGTATGTGTGTGTTGTGTGTGCAGCCACAGGCACAGCCACGGCAGCCCTGTGCCGGGTGCGTATGCACACAGCTCGGTGCCATGCGCTCCTTCAGCTTCCACAGACACCATGTTACACAGCAAAACGTTTCATTTTGCCATTTTACCCCAGGTCACGTACAGGGCCGGGGGGGGGGGGGGAA